>PVKA01034764.1:0-10545 GCA_004027165.1 Ctenomys sociabilis | reverse complement strand
TGCCATCTTGGCAGACACGATGGGCGGGGGAGCGAGGAGCGGTCGCCATCTTGGAATGGCTCCCGACAGTTGCTGACCATGATGACCTCGTACTTTGGATCTGATTTTGCAGCACCTTTCCTTATAGTGAGGCACCAACTGCTTAAGAAATAAGGATGCTTTAATTCATCCTCTTTCACAGATGGACAGAATTTCTCAAGAGGTGAAGCTCTTTGGAAACAGATCAAACTCTTAAATTCACATGGCATACTAGATATATTTGTAAATAAACATGCAGGCCTAAAACAAAAGCTGAAGAGCCTGCCCTGGAAGCCAGGAGATGACACCCAATGTGAAGGTAAAACCTGGACGGCCTCTGAAGCAAAAAAAAAATCAGCCTTGCCCTTCTTCATTTCCCTTTCTAGGTGGGTCTTCCACACCCTGGGATACAGAATTGCTGATCCAGTTGAGTAAAGCTTCTCAAAAGAGAGGACTCCCTGCAAAATGTATTTCAAAACTGATGGAGAGATAAGAATTCCATGACAAAGAACCTTGAGGAAATTCATGGACAGGAAACCAATGCTGCAAAATGTTCTGAAGGATAGTTTAGAAAGAGATAACAAGGATCACAATTCCAGGAACCACAACAGAATGAATCCACCAGGCAAGGCATGTAATTAAACAGAAGGGAATTATTTTAAAAGAACAAAAAACAGGAAATAATATGAAATTGCTAAGTCAAAACATATCAGTTATAACCATAAAGTAAATGGTTTTAAATTCACCAATCAAGAGAAACAGACTGATAGAATGGATCAAGATACAAGACCCAACAATATGCTGCATCGAGAAACACATTTAATTCAAAAAGAAAGTCCTAGCCGGGTGTGGTGGCGCAGGCCTGTAATCCCAGCACTTGGGAGGCTGAGGCAGGAGGATTGTTGTGAGTTCGAGACCAGCCTGAGCTACGAAGTGAGCTTAAGGCCAGCCTGAACTGCACAGTGAGACCCTGTCTCAAAAAAAAAGAAAGTCCTAGACTGAAAGTTAAAGGATGGAAAATAATATTACAAATGATAGGAACTGGAAAAAATGTAGGTATAGCTATTCTATTTGCAGACAAAGTGGATTTCAAGCCAAGACTAATTAAGAAACAAAGGTCATTATATCCATGTAAAGGGAACAATACAAAAGGAAGACATAGCAGTCATAAATACAAATGCATCAAATACCAGTACATACAAATATATATGACAAATATTAACAGACATGAAAAATCAAATAAGCACTAACATAATTGTAAAGGGGGTCCTCTCAAATGGAGAGGTTACTAGATGAAAAAAAAAAAAATCAACAAGAAAACAACAGAACTGAATCAAACTTTTGAATACATGGACTTAGTAGGTGTCTACATAGCATTCCATCTTACCAAAGCAGAATATACATTCTTCCCAGCTATGGATGGGATATTCTCCAAAGCAGACTACATACTAGCTCATAGAACATGCAAAGGAACTGAAACTATCCCATGTATATTATCAGACTATAGCACAATGAAATTGGAAATCAATGGCAAAATAAATAACAAAAGCTATATAAACACATGAAAGTTAAATACACTATTGTCCTAAACAACCAATGGAGCACAGATGAAAATAAAGAAGAGAGTTTCTACAATTAAATGATAGTACCAGTACAACACAACAGACCTTAATGGTACACAATGAATGCAGTCCTATAAGGGAAACTGAGAGTAGTGAATTTCCATATTAGAAAAAGAGGGGGGCTAGCAAGATAGTTCAGTGCCTACTTTGGCAAGTGCAGGGACCAGGGTTCAATCCCTGGTCCTACATGCCATGCCAGCACTGACCCCGGGGCTCACTGAGCTGGGAACTGAGTCTGGACATGGTGGCACACTCCTGTAATCCCAGCTCTGGGGAGGCTGAAAACAGGAGGATCACTATGAGTCCAAGCTACATAGTGAGATCCTGTACCAAATACATAAAATAAAAGAGAGAGAGAGAGAGAGAGAGAGAGAGAGAGAGAGAGAGAGAGGGACAGAGATAAAGCTCAGTGGTACAGCACTTGCCCGACATGCCCAGAGTCCTAAATTCAATTCCTGGCACCAGAAAAAGAAAAGAAAAAGATGAAGCTCAAAAAAAAAGAACTTAATGTTGAACCTCAATCTGCCAGCAAAAGAAGAGCAAGTCAAGCCCAAGGCTCAGACAAGACAGGAAATTATAAAGTTTAAACCAGAAAATAATGCAATGGAGACTAAGAAAACAATACAAAGAATCAATGAGTCCAAGAGTTGCTTCTTTCAAAGATTAAATAAATAAAAGCTATATTGATATTAATACAGGGAGAAAAATTGAACTCAGGTAGATGACCTCCAAGTGATACAGGGAACCTCAAATGACATAGGGGAAAAATGATCTCCTGACCTGACCTGGAAGAGAAAAACAAAGAATGAATTGGACGTTATGAGCAGAGTGTATTTATTGAGGGAAAGAAAGCTCCTGTCCAAGAGAGAGACAGGAAGGGTCCCCGAGCGGGTTGTCTCCAGGAAGCTGCCTCTTCCAGGGACTTTTACAGTGGAGCTAAAGTGGAGAAAATGGGAACTCGCTTAGGTGGGCATGAGGTGGGACAAAACTATTGTCAACCAATGGCATTACAAGCACCATTGCTCAGGTAAAATTGATTAAGTCCAGGACCAAATGGGGAAGCAAGTCACGTAGCAAGCGGGCATGAATGTGGAACAGGACTTCATCAGGTAGACATCCAATAGTAGTCAGATTAATGATTCTTCTGGCTCCCTCAGAGTGATGTTCAATCCCGGATGCCAGCCTTCAGGGAGGTCAGCATTTGTTTGATCTTTGGTCTTTAGGTCTGGCCCACGGTGGGGAGCATAGTCCCTCCCACTGTTGTAAGGTATCTTTTTTTTTTTTTTTTTTTTTTGTCTTTTTGAGACAGGGTCTCACTATGCAGTTCAGGCTGGCCTTAAGCTCACTTTGTAGCTCAGGCTGGTCTTGAACTCACAACAATCCTCCTGCCTCAGCCTCCCGAGTGCTGGGATTACAGGCATGCGCCACCACGCCCGGCCTAATCTGTGTTATCTCCTTCCAGGGCATGGCCCTGTCAGACTGCCTAAAATACTTCTAACTCTGCTGCCTGCAACAATGAGTCAGAAGTTTATTGTACCAAGGGAACAAGGAACAAAAAACAGAGCCTAAGGAAACTGGTTCCTTTTTACTCTTGCAAGACAGTAGCAGATTCCTGGAGGTGGGACCCAGTCTGTTCTTTGTTCCTTTACCTGGGAATTTACCAAACAGTGATACATAAACCAGTTGGTGAATGCCAGAAGGCAATTTGGATAGCAGTTTGTTTATGCCAAATTACTTATGCACATTCCTTAGTTGTTTGTGTACAATAAATGTAAGAAGTTTCCCTGGCTCGGGGCTCACTTGGAGGAAGACTAATCTCAGTGAGACCTCTGAAGCATATTCATTGGGTCTTCTCCTCTGTTTCTTTTGGCACCAACTCATAGTAACATATCCTTAGCCAACCTACCAAAAAAGACTGAAATCCATACAATTAGGAATGAAAAGGTGAAATCTCAACAGATCCTACAGAAATACAGATTATCAATACCTACTTCAAGAACCTGGTAATCGATCTAACAAAAGAAGTGAAAGAACTTTACATTGAAAACTACAGTCCTCTGAAAAGTAGCTCAAAGAACATATCAGAAAATATAAAGAGAGCCAGGGAGATAGCTTAGTGGTTTAAATGCCTGCCTGGCAAATGCAAGGTCTGAAGGTCAGTCTCTGGGAAAAGAGAGAGAGAGAGAGAGAGAAAGAAGAGGGAAGGAGAGAGAGAGAGAGGAAGGAAGGAAAGAGAGGGAGAGAGGAAAGGAAGGAAGGAAATGGAGATATTTTTTGTTCTCAGGTAAGGAAAGCCAATATAGTGAAAATGGTCAGGCTGTGGAGATAGGTCCATGGTCTAATTGCCTACCTAGCAAGCACAAGAACCTGAGTTCAATCCCCAGTACCGCATGCTGCCGGCCCCAAAACCCCAGCACACCTGAAGCCATGTGTAGTAGAGCACACCTGTAACTCCAGATCTGGGGAGGCTGACACAGCATGACCAGTACGAGTCCAAACTGCACAGCAAGACCCTGTATCAAATAAATAAATAAACAAACGAACAAATAAATAAATAAATATTTTTTTAAAAAGAAAGAAAATGGCCATAGTTCCATAATTGTTACAGAGATCAAAATGCCAATAGCTTCTCTCACAGAATTAGAGGAAACACTTCTAAAATGTGTTTGGAGCAAAAAGAGACCTCAAATGGCAAAAGCAATTTCAGACAACAAAGGCGAGGCAAGGGTGTCTCGGTTACCTTTCACTCATTGCTGGGACAAAATACCCAACACGCAGAATTAAGGAAGGAAGGTTCATTTAGCTCACACTTGGCGGAGGTTCCAGTCCATACTCAGCTGGCTCCAAGGCAGAGTGGCTCGTGGCAGAGGGCAGCAGTTCGTGGTGGCAGAAAACAGCAGAGAGCGAAGGGAGGAGCAGCAGCAACTGCCTCTCTCCTTTCCTTTCATTATAAGCTGGGGGTGGGGGGTGCAGAACTCACACAATGCCCGTGCCTGCCTCTTGCACAGGATGAAGATGTTTACAAAGTAAGAACCCTGGTTCCCTTCTTAATCACTTAATTAAACTTCTAAACTTCTCAAGTTGTTGTGATGTATCAACCAGTACAGAAGGACATCAGAATCCCTGACTTGAAATTACGCTACAAAGCTACTGTGATAAAAAACAGCATGGTACTGGCAAAAAAAAAAAAAGAATCAGACCCAACGCTCAATGGAACAGACTAGATGATGCAGAAATAACTCAATATATACTCAGCCATCTTACGTTTGAGAAAGGAGCCAAACACCCTCACCAGAAGAAAGATAACCTCTTTATGGTATTCCAATAACTGGCTTTCCACATGCCAAATATTAAAACTAGACCCATATCTTCCACCATACACTAAACTAAAATTGAAATGGATCAAAGATCTAAATATTAAAACAGAAACACTGATCTGCTGGAATATAGAATAGGTAGACCTCTGAAAGACATTGGTACAGGCTAAGACTTTATGGACAAAACCCCAATCGCATAGAAACTACCATAAAGAATCAACAACAGGGTCCAGCCAAATAGCTCAGTGGATTAAAGCATCTGCAAGCAGGCTCAGGGTCCAGGGTTCGATTCCTGGGCCTGCCGTGCCAGCCCTGGCCCCGAGGTGCACTGAGATGTCTATTGAGACTGGTCATGGTGGCACACACCTGTAATCTCAGCTCTTGGGAGGCTGTAAACAGGGCGCTCACTATGAGTCTGACCTGTGCAGTGAGACAGGAGGATCACTACAAGTCGATCTGTGCAGTGAGACCCTATAGACTCTGTACTATATACATTTTTTTAAAAAATCAGAATCCACAAACCTAAAGACCCCATCCAAAAATGGGCATCTGATATGAACAGCTCCTTCTAAAATGAAGTACAAATATCAAATAAATATATGAGAAAATGTTCAATATCACTGGTCAGTTGAGAGATGTGCATTAAAACAATGCTGAGTTTCCATCTCATTCTAGAAAAAAAATGGCTATTAGCAAGAAATCAACCAATAACTAATGCCAGAGGGACTGTGGGGAGAAATGGACCCTTCTCTACTGTTGATGGAATTGTAGATTAGTGTAACCACTGTGGAAATCAGTGTGGAAACTCTTGAAAAAAACTAAAACTAGTGATTTTTCTAACCCAGCTATTCCCCTTCTTGGTATCTTCCTGAAAGAATTAAAAGCATCACGCCACGGCTATATTTGCACATTAGTTTGTAATAGCTAAATCTTGGAAACAACCCAAATGCCCATCAACCAATAAATATGTAGTTTTTAAATATATATACAGTGGAGTAGTACTCTGCCATAAAGATAAGCTTGAGACACTTCTAGCTAAATGGATGTACCTGAAGCCATACTTTTGTGTAAACTAAATCTGACACATATACATAAATATCATGTTGTTTTTCCGTTGTGAGAAACCAAAAGTGTAAATAAGGACCAAAATGTATAATAGATATTGGGAAATAGGAAGAAAATGTTCAAGTGAGAAGGGGAACAATTGAATAGTCTCCCTCGTGTAAGAACCTGTAAGTAAATGCAAAAGCTGCAACAGACACTGTGAAAGGGACATAATGTGTTCAAAGGGAAGGAAAAACTGGGCTGAAGGAAAGGAGAGAAGAGAGAAGGGAGGGAAAATATATTCACAGGCATATGGTCAGGATCGCTCGCATAATCATACTGCTGATTCCTTGTGGTGCATTGAAATGAGCAGTTAATGTTTAAAGTATTTTTTCTTCTTTTTAATTCCTTGAGCACATACCTGCACGCACATACCTGGTAATCTGAAAACTAATTTGAAGTTTATATCAATATGTAAATATGTAATGCAACGACCATTGTTGAATTTTTACCATTTTGTTTTTGTAAAATGATGTATCATTTCTTACTTTTTTAAACTACTTGTTATTCTTTTTAAAAATTTTTAAAAATGAAAAAAATTTTAAAAAGAGAGGGGACACAAAAGAGGTGGGGGAGGGTCAAGAAGAAAAGAATAGAGGGAAAAATGGAAACAAAGTTTTTGAAAATAAAGAGGAGACAAGGGATTGGAGGGAGTGGAGGGGAATGGGAGGGAAAAAAAGCAAAATAAATCATGGACAGGTACAAATTCCCTATGATGAATGTTATCATTATGTATATCTAAAATATTCCAATAAAATGTTTAAAATGCAAAAATAGAAAAAAGAAAAAAAAAAAAAAAAAAAAAAAAAAAAAAAAAAAAACAGGGACAGGGGAGATGGCTCGGTAGAATAAGCACTTGCCTGGTAAGGGCGGCCAGACCACTATCCGGGTTCTCTGGCACCAGAGTTCAATCCCCGGTTCCGCAAAAAAAAAAAAAAAAAAAAAAAAAAAAAATCCATTGTCTCAGTATCTTGCTTTCCAGTTCTTCATCCGCTAGGAATTTAGCTAGGAGAACAAGTTTGGTGAATGTTTTTGTATGAAAGAATAAATGAATGAAATGATTGAATAAATGCCAGGGAGACTTACTAGTGTCTCTGACAAACTTGCAAGAACTCTTGCACTGACAGCCAGCCAGAGATGGAATCTAGAGTCAAGAGTTCAGAAGTCCAGCGTTTTTCAACCCAGGATGGGCATGGGAGCCAGAGTGGGCCGACAAGACCAGGCTCAAGTTAAAAGAACACCATTAGTCTATAACAGGCAACTCCATAGTTCCTACTTCCTTGTGCTGAAGGGGACTGGACACCCTCAAGGGCCGCCAGACCACTATCCGGGTTCTCAGTGATTCTGGTTGTAAGCGAAGGTCGCCTGGAGTGGCTAAAGGGATATCCCACCCAGCCAAAAGGAGAATCCAGGGTGGGGATGGGGAGACAGGAACCAGGACTGAAGGGAGGGCGTGGTGGGTTGGGAGACAGCACCTGGCCTGACTGTGTCTGCAGGTGTGTGGAAGATGGGATGGCAACACCCAAGTCAGGGTGAACCTCAGGAGCCTACACGGCCTGAGTCAGACCTAGGCAGATCAGGAGCAGACACAGCGCTGAAGCATGGAGGCCTGAGAGGCCTGGAGCAAATCACCTGCTGGATTCCAGGTCTACCCTCTCCGCAGCCTACTTAGCAGAATGAACAGCAACCCAGGAGGCTTGAAAGGCTGGGAAGACCCACCCTGTCCCCTTCCCACTCCCACCTGCTACCCTCACCCCTAACCCCCGCCCCACTTGCGGCTGGCACAAACAGCAAACACCTCCTGGCATCTTCGGGAAGTGCAGTTCTAGTGGTGGCTCGGGTGAACTGCCAAGATACATTCTTTTTTTGTGTGTGTATGGTACCAGAGATTGAACTCAGGACCTTGTGCTTGCCAGGCAAGTGCTTATTCTACTGAGCTGTCTCCCCGGCCCCTCAAGATATGTTCTTGTGCTTTACCAGGTACAAGTTTACAGCCAAAATGAGTGCCTCTCCCACACCCACGTACACACACACACACACACACACACATGCATACACGCATGCAGCATGCATGCACACACATATCACATGCCTTAGTCCCCTGATTTATTTCATACCAAATCCTAACCATCAAGCCGGGTGTGGTGGTGCATGCCTGTAATGCCAGCACTTGGGAGGCTGAGGCAGGAGGATTGTTGTGAGTTTGAGACCAGCCTGAGCTACAAAAGTAAGCTTAAGGCCAGCCTGAACTGCATAGTGAGACCCTGTCTCAAAAAGACAAAAAAAAAAAAAAAAAAAAAAAATCCCAACCATCAAACCATTTCACCCTTATATGTTTCAGCAGGAACCTCTAAAATAAATTTTTGAACAAGGTAACCATGGTACCATTATCCCACCAAAACATAATAATTTTTAATATTAATAATCTTTAATTATTAAATTAATATTAAATTATTAATCTTAAATTATTTAATTTAATAATCTTTAATATTCTCCAATATCCAGCTGTCTCATAAATTCCTGTTTCTCTACAGCTTATGCATCAGGGTCCTAAAAACTCAACACACACTGTGACTAATTTGACAGCTTTTGAATCTTTTTTTTTTTTTTAAGATTTTTAGAAGGATTTGCTATCTGGTTTATTTTTATCTTTTGCAAATGTATTAAAAAAATCTTCCATCAAAGGCCACTAAAGGTAGAAAAAAAAAACCTTTCGAAATACTACTCTGGTCTGCCTCAGAAAAATTACAAATTTTGCACTATAAAGTGGATAAATTCGGTGTGACAATATTATTCTGATGTTACAATGTCATATTACAGAGTCCAGTAACTAATGGCTGTGGAAAGGAGTAAGAAGGAGCCTGTTTACACACCTGTTTTATTAATATTGCATGTAGTTTATAAATCTACACAAAGCAAGAGTCAGATAATTTCTTAAATTGGAATCAACCCCATTGGTCCACTTCATTTGTGGAGGCTATTAAGTGATTCCCATATACTGTTTTGGTTTTACTTTTTGCTTGAAGTAAAACCAAAACAGTATATATCTTTTGCAAATGTATTAAAAAAATCCTCCATCAAAGATTGATATTTGAAGTACAAATATCAATGAGACCGTTTTTAAGATACCTTGACAAGATGGATTTGATAAATTAATACATTGCAAACTGTTTTCGTAATGTTTTGGAATCATAGACGGTGCATACGTGATATTATACTTACAGACACTATTATACCATATGTCTCTTATCAGTAAAGAAAGACAGTGTAGCTGTTTGCATATCTTATTTTTTATATCTGAATTACATCAAAGATTCAATAATTAATACTTTCTACCTTGTTATTTTCCTAGTGGTTGTCCATAGTACTAAAAGCTGACATAATATCCTGTCCAACCACCATTAGTGCAAATCTTGTCTCTCATAGGATTATGTAAAAGCACAGCATTATCTATCGCAACTGTACTGTCTATACACACACATCATGATTTTTTCTTTCTACACCCCTTCCTTTGTCTACACCTGTCAGAGATGGGCACTCCATTGTCATTCAACTAACTTAGGTGCTTGAACTCAACAACACAATCCAACACAGTCCAGCAGTCCACTACAATAGTAAGTTATCTGAAGAAGTTGTCAACTATAGCCATTTACAGCTCAGCTTAATATTATGGCCCTGCGATGTATACTTCATTTTTATACTTTTCTGCTGGATGGTTAAGACCTAGATAGAGCAAGACTTATATACCAATACATGTACTTTATGTTTCTTATGAGGTCAGTGAAGTCCCCTCAGGGTTTATCTTGTAGTCCTGTACCTTATTCTGTAGATTCTTGGTCTGCGTCATCCATGTGGATGAGTCACGGCCAATGCTTGACCAGTTTGCTCTCTGTAAGAGCTTGAGAGAGAGTTTTCTCTTCATGTGACTCTCCCCAGGCACACTATAGAACTTCGATCTCTTTCCTCTGTGGCTCCATAATCTCCTTGTTCAGAAAATTTGGAGCTCACCTGAGTTTCATGATGTTGCAGTACAGGTTCTCCTATGTCCTGAGTCTTCAGGACATAGGACCTTGAAAGGCTAGGGCTAAAATGTTAGCTGGCCTTGTGACTCTTCTATTTCTCCAACTTTGATCTGTGAACTTAGGTTGTTAACCATCCAGAAGAAAAGCTGATTAGTATCCTGCAGCATATGCCATTCACTTTGCCTTATCGGACTCAACTGATTTTAGTTGTACGTTTCCTTTTGTATTTCTGCTTTTTGCTTCTTATACTAGGGAGACTATATGATATTTACACATGTGTGTCTGGTTTATTTCACTTATGAGTATATGTTCAAGTGGCATCCACTTCAGTATAAATGCTTCAAACTTATCATTCTTAATATCTGAGTAATACTCCATTATATAGAAATACCACATCTTTTTCAACCATTCCTCATGTGATGGACATCTTGGTTGTTTCCAAGATTTTGCTATCACACATTG
>PVKA01034763.1:0-23199 GCA_004027165.1 Ctenomys sociabilis | reverse complement strand
TTTGGAGAGGTCACATTCATGTAACTTTTAACTACAGTATATTGTTCAAGTTATTCTATTTTGTTGTTACTCTTACTGTGGATGATTTCTATGCAGTTCTTAAATTTTACACTAGCACACTAGCAATACATTAAATTTATAAGTTTGTGGATGGATATAACACAGCTTTTTACAACCCCGTCCCTTCTTCCTTCCATTGCATGTTTTTCTTTCCTACCCTCTTTCCCCTCCCTGTATTTTCTTATTTTGCTCTTTATGTATATTTGGGGTTTCTCATAAAAGAGAAACCATGTGATATCTAATCTTGTGTGTCTGATTTACTTCACTTAACATTATATTCTTTTTTATTTTTCTGTGGAACTGGGGATTGAACTCAGGCCCTTGTGCTTCCCAGGGAAGCACTTATTCCACTGAGCCATCTCCCTGACCCTTAACATTATATTCTTAAGATGCATCAATTTTTTTTCAAATGACTAAAGTTTAGCCTTTAAAGGATAGTACTCCCTCATGTATAAATACCACATTTGCTTCATTCATGTGTTGATGGACATGTAGGTACTCTTCCAAGATTTAGCTATTATGAATTATGCTGCTATAAACATGAGTTTGTACATTTCACTGTAATGTCTTTAACTCTTGGGGCGGCACGTAGAAGAGGAATAGCTTGGTTGAATGGAATTTCTAGTAGTTTTCTAAGGAATCTATATACTGATTTCCATAGTGATTGTACTATTTTACAGTCCCACTAACAATACAGAAGAGTTTATCTCCACAGCCATGCCAGCATTTGTTACCATTTGATTTCTTGATGATAACCATTGTCTTTGGAGTAGGATGGAAACCATGTTGCTTTTTTCTCTAATGGCTAGAGATGTTGAGGTTTTTTTAAATGTATTTATTGGCCCTATGTATTTCTTCTAAGGACCTTTCATTTTACTTGCCCGTTTTTGATTGAGTCTTTTATTTTGGGAGGTTTAATTCTTTTTAAATTTTATGTATATAGTGCAGCTCAGACTTGTAATGCCTTTCCAGTGCTGGGACTACAGGTGTATGCCACAATGCCCAACTCAAGTCAGTGGCTTGGCATACCCAGGGGTAGGTCAGTGCAGCATGTGGTACTGGGGATTGAACTCCTGTCCCTGAGCTTGCCTAAGCAGGCACTTAGTCCACTGAGCTGTCTCACCAGCCCTTCATTTTCTTTTAGTTCTTTATATATTCCACATATTAATCTTTTGTCCTAAAAATTAGTTGTGAAAAACAATTTTCCCACGCTATAGGTTGTCTCTTCCCTGTTGGTTGCTTTCCTTGCTATACAAAAGCTTTTACATTTAATATGATCTCATTTGTTTTGTTTTGTTTTTTTAAAGATGGTTACCACAATACCTTTATTTATTTATTTATTTTTTTTTTGCTTTTTTTTTTTTGGCGGAACCAGGGATTGAACTCAGGCCCTTGTGCTTGCCAGGGAAGCACTTATTCCACTGAGCCATCTCCCCAACCCCCAGATCCCATTTGTTGATTCTTAGTAATAGTTCTTGTGCAATTGGCATTTTCTTCAGTCCTTGCCTGCGCTTTCAAATGTTTTATCTATTTTATCTTCCAGCAGAATATTTAATACATCTTTGTTTCTTTTTTAGTTTAATACATGGTGAGATATATGGGTCTAAATCTAATTTTCTGCTCCTGGATAGCCATTTGTTAAGGAGGTTATCTTTCCTCCTGCATACACTTTAGGCTCTGTTGTCAAAGATCAGGTAGCTGAATGTGCTTGGAGTTGTTTCCGCATCTTCTATTCTGTTCCACTCATCCACTTTTTTTGGCCAATACTATGCTGTTCACCACTGTAGCCATTTTCATAGTGCTGTGGTCATACCCTGGGCTTTACACATGCCAGACAAGTGCTCTACCACTGAGCTACATCCCTAGCCCTACCACTGTAGCTTTGTAATAGAACCGCAGATTTGAAATGGTAATTCCTCCTGTCCTGCTCTTGTTGCTCAGGATGCTTCTGCTCTTCTGGTTCCATATGAATTTTAAGATTGCCTTCCTTAGTGCTGTAATGCTATTGGTATTTTGGGTAGGAGCGTATTAATTCTCTTTAGAAGTATAGTCATTTCAACCATATTGGTTTATCCAGGAACTTACTGTGCCTAATAAACTATTATAGGTAGGCATGTGATCCATTCTTGTTCTTGGCAAACCCAGGGCCTCAGCAGTGCCAAGTAGGTGTTCTACCAGTGAACCTGGATACCTAGTCCCCATAATTTATTTCTAGTTTGTATTTACGTATGGTTGTGGTATGTGTCCCATTTCACTCTTTGGCACACTTCAGCAGAATTAACTAACCTTAGGGTTTACTTCTGGACTTGATTTTACTCCATTGATCTGTACATCCATGCTTATGCTGGAACCACAGTCTTGATTACTGGTTTCCTAAAGTTTTATAAACAGAAAATGCTTCTGCAGAAATGACTGAGTGTCTTCTGGAACAATACCAGTTCTTAAGGAATACTTTATCTTTCAAAGCCGTAACATTTCCCTGTTTTTCTGAAAGGCTTAGTTTGCCTTTCTCAGTTAGACCTCTGATCTACTTAGAATTGATTTTAATGCACTGAGGGAGGTAGGAAGCTAGTATCATTCTTTGAATTATATTAATACTTTCTAAAAAGTCCACTATTCTGTTAGTGACCTAAAAAGTAAGTCTTTTGAGTATTTTTCTTTCCATTATCTTTCAAGTAGTCTTTTCAATATTCAATATCATAACAAAAAACTTGGCTCAGGCTAACCTTATAAAGGAAACACATCTATGGTATGGTTTGTGTTTCATTTCCTCCCCCAAGCCTCAAGTAGTCATAGGTACAGCTTTTGGGAAGTGGCTGGATTATGAGGAGGGTTACAGCTAACTTGCCATTAGGAGCAAGGGATGGACTGCTTAGAAAAGGCAGGCCCCTGGGGTTAACCTGGAAAACATATCTCCCTCCCCAGCTCCTTTATGTTCTCTCCTTCATTACCCCGATGTGAGCTTTTCCTTCGCTATGTCCCTCTGACATGCCATTCTGCCTTGGAGCTAGCAATCTGTAGCCTAAAAACAGGAGACCAAATAAACATCTCTTCAAGTTGTGGGCATCATGTATTGTGTCCTAGTAATAAGGAAGTGATGAAGAATCTATTTTGTTCAGTTTTAGAGGTGCAAGGGCAGGTTGGCACAGGCATCAACTCCATTCCTTGTTATGACTCTCTTCCAGGAGTTCCAAGGTGGCACAGGCATTACATGCCAAGAGGCAGGGAGCATATGTAACTATTAGGTCACTGTCCTTTATTTTTCAGTGCTGGGTACTGAATCTAGGGCCTCACACATACTAAGCAAATGCTGTACCACCAAATCACATTCCAGCAAGACTGTCTTCTTAAAAAACCACTAGGATTCAGTCATGTTTCTATAACCTAATGACCTTATCCAACCTCATTCAAACCTAATCACTTTCCAAGGGCCCCACTGTAAATACCATAGTCAGATTAAGTTGGAATCCTCTTAATGCTATCAACATACAACTTTGGGGATTAAACTCCCCCATGAGTTAGGGGAGCAAATCATAAAAGCTCATTACAAATCAAGTTTCCAAAACAAGATGCTACTCTCTGCTTCTGGTCTTCACAGGCTGCTGGTCTCTGGAGCTCTTTGGTGTTAACAGCTCTGAGTGTTTATTATCTTTCTTTGGAAATGACCACTCTGTATACACTACTAGGATAAAAATCCCAAGGAGATGTGCAGGACTTCTGGAGTTCACACTACTTAAGAAAGAAATCACAAACAGGTTCAGGAACATCAAAACAAACCTTTATTTTAACAAGGCCTGTGCTGCAGCAGAGGGGCATCAGTATACAGGAGGCAGGTCGACCTTTTGTAACACAGTTTAACTTCAGAACAAATTGGGAGACTAAGAACACGTCAAACAATGAGTGTCAGAATTACAGTATCATTCTTCCCTGGATCTGTTTTGTGAAAAGGAAGCAGCAAGATAATCCTTACATCTAGGTCTTTATGAAGCTATTTGTGTGGCTGTAGTTTCTAAATCCTCTGGCTTCATTTCCACCTGCCCCATCAATCCTATCAAGATATAGATGAGTGAATAAGTTAGAATCCCACTTTTTCTAGGAACTTTTTTTCCTTTACAGGAAGTGTCCCACTGGGATGGAAGCATTATCAGTATATATTCCTCTCTCGATAATAGACATGGCTCAGTGTAAAGAAAGGTTTGGCAGTTTTCTGAGAATCCTGGTGAGTGGAACTGTTATTCTGAGTTGGAAGTAAGTGATTCCAGTGTTAACTCACTACAGCACTCTTGATAAAAATGTATTCTTGGCCTTTTTACCAAGATGGTGCCAAAGGCAAAGAAGGAAGCCCCTGCCCCTCCCAAAGCTGAAGCCAAAGCAAAAGCTTTGAAGGCCAATAAGGTCATGCTGAAAGGCATCCACAGCCACAAAAAGAAGATATGAACATCAACGACCTTCTGCCATCCCAAGTTACTGTGGCTCCAGAGGCAGCCCAAACACCCTCGGAAGAGGGCCCCCAAGAGAAACAAGCTTGACCACTCATCAAGTTCTCCCTGGCCACAGGGTCAGCCACAAAAAAGGTCAAGGACAACACACTTGTGTTCATTGTGGATGCTAAAACCAATAAGTACCAAATCAAACAAGCTAAAAAAAAAAGCTGTGACATTGCTATTGCAAAGGTCAATATCCTAATCAGGCCTGATGGAGAGAAGGCCTATGTTCGACTGGCTCCCAGTTATGATGCACTGGATGTTGCCAACAAAACTAGGATCATCTGAACTGAGTCCTGGCTAATTCTAAATACATACGCCCCCCATTTTAAAAAAGAATGTTTTCTTTAAAAAGCTCCTGGCAGCTAACATCCAGTGATGTTAAGAGTTTTGGGAAGAAAGCAGGCTTCTGAATGGGATCTTGAAAATTCTATTCATAAAGGGAGAATGGAGTTTCCTACAACCTGTATTTTAGAAGAAATGGGTAATGCCTGGCTAAGCTTGTCAATTATGACAGTTAAAGAGGTAACACAAGAAAAGAGAATCCTGCCATATTTTCAAATCATTTGTCATAAGCCCTCCAAAAGTGTATCAGCAATGGCCTTTACTTGCCATGTACTTTATAATGCAGCCTGTCCCAGGTATTAGAGGAAGTTACAAAACTTGAGGCAGGTCCCTAAGTTCCACTGTTGGACTTGGTGGAGGAGGCTTTCCAGGTCTATAAGAACCAGGAACAGGAAGAAGGGAAAAGAAAGAGGACAGAGAAAAAGATGAGGACTTTGGCTCCTTTAATTCACCCGCCATCTCAGGGTAACCTGAGTGAAAACACGGTCAATAAGCCATGAAAAGCCCAGGATCGAATGGACTCTCCTGAATGGGAGACTTGACACCTGGCCTGAGGAAGTGGATCTTCCTGGCTCCACTACAGCTGGAAACAAAGCCGTTACCAAGGAGGAACCTTGACAAACCATCAGCTTGGCAGGGTAGGAAAAACAATTTTCTTTTAGGTACCAGTCATTTGCTACAAAAAATTGCTGTTTTGTTGATTTATCTTATGTACTATATAGTTTACCAAGTTCTGTATCCCTTCCTTCAAGTCCCCATTACCTAAGTTTTAGAAAGCATGTACTACAGCTTGTGACTATGTGTCCTCCAAAGCCTCATGCAGTCATAGGTGGAGCTTTTTCAGAGGTGGCTGGATCTAGAATCTGTGATGCTGGGATTAAGGGTGTATAATTACCCTTAGTTAACTGACTAGTTTGGAAGACACCTAAACTGCACAGTCTAGAGAGAAGGTAAAAGGGACAGGAAGGAGCTGCCCCATGCTTTTTTACTGTTTTCTGCCTACCATGAACTATCCCTCCTCTGTGATGCCCCTCTGTCATACCACCCTGTCTTGGAACCAGCCAATTATGGACTGTAACCTTTACAAACTGTGAGCCAAAATAAACTTTTCCTCATTTAACTTTGGATATTAGGTTTTCAGCAAGAAGGGAAATAACCAACACAGTATGTAAAATGAACAGGTACACAGCGGCATTTCATCTTTTGGGAAATGATTGGCTTCTGGAAAAGTCAAACTGCTACCCTCTGTCACTCATTCTTAAAGCACAGCACCAGGTAACAATATGAGCCTTGACTCAAAGACTACAAGATATTCCTTGGCTGGTAACCTATTTCTTATGATATCTTACATGCCATGACAATGGGATGACTTGATTGTCTAAAAGCAGTGGCTACAATTTTCCTACCTGGTATAAGAAAAGCTATTAGGTTGTCCTTCTACCAGTCTTTGGAAATACAGACCTTTCACTAGGATCAAGATATCTTAAAGGGGTGCTGGCGAGATACCTCAGCAGTCTAAAGTGCCTGCTTAGGCAATCTTAGGCAAGTGCATGGGACTGTGGTTTGATCTCTGGCACCACATGCTGTGTCAGCCCCACCCTCAAGATGGGCTGAGAAGGCAAAAAAAAAAAAAAAAAAAAAAAGATATCTTAAAGGGATAATGACCAGACGTAATATCCAGTGTTTCTGAAAGGAAAATGAGCTCTGTTTGACCAGAAAGCACAGGAAGGCATGCTTGGTATAAACTCAGGGAATGAAATGAATGAGATGTAAAGAAAGACAGATATGGAGGCAGAATATGTTCAGATAACAAAGAATTCTGAATGGTAAAATTCTGCCAGAAGGTTAAAGTAGGTTGCAGACAGTTTGTCTAAGGTGAAGTTGTCTATGGCTTGTACTAAAACAAGGAGCCCAAACAATGGAGCCAGAAAGGTTACTGGTGAGGGTGTCCGACTAACCTCTGAAGCAGTGTCCACAAAGCTCTGACTGAGAGGAGAGCGTCTCGGACTCAAGGGTATCAGGATTCTCTCACAGTGTTTCTATAGACTACAATTTATTCTTTCTAGCTCTTACATAAAAAATGTATAGTTTGACAAATTCCACAGAAAACAAAATTTTGAAATTATACATCAATGTCATGATTTGGGGATTTTTATAAGGCTAACAATATAATACAGGCTACATTTTATATTATTAGTTTATAAGGAATCACTCAAGAATCATATACAAGTTCAGGAAATCTATCCACACACTAAATACCAAAGAATTCAGCTGAGGGCCTGGATCCTACTTCATAGATCTGTGCCAGAAAGGCCCAAAGGTCAGTGGTGGAAGCTAGATAGTCTGTGCCAGCAGGATAAAGGATCTATGGTAGGAGGCCGAGGGGTCTGAACTGGAGCTAGGAAGCAATGCTCAATGTAAGCACCAGAGCTGTTCCAAAAGTACCACAGCCACCCTCAGCAACAGTAAAATCCCAAGTCTCTCCAGCAATGAGTAAAGCTGAGTTCCTATCAGGAAAGCCAATGCAATAACCTTTGCATAACACTGAGCAGTGCACCATCCTCCCCTCTGGAGCCAGGCAGTGATGCTCAAGATGAGGATCACAGCTCCTCCAAAGTTCATTGTGAAAGCCAGCATGGCAAGGTCCTCCAGCAGAACGGCCCGAGAGAACTAGCAGCTTCCAACTGCTCCAACAACTTCTCCAAACAGCGTCCCTAACAGCATTTCAGAAGTTTCTCCTATTCTGCCTTTATGCCGCTGGCAACAACCCTCAGGTGGGCCTTCCACACCCAGTACCAGCTGGGTATAAGTTGACCACTAGTTAGAAATTCTCTACAATCAATATGGAAAGAACTGACTTAAAACAAAAACAAAAAAAATACTGTTGCTTGGGCATTGTGGTGCATACCTATAATCCTAGCACTCAGAGACTGAGGCAGGAAGATCCCAAATTGAATCTCAGCTTGGGCAATTTAGCAACTTAATGAGGCCCTGCCTCAAAGTAAAAATTACTAAAACAAACAACAGCAAACAACTGGGAATGTAGTTCAGTATGAAGGTTGGGGTTCAATTATCAGTACTGAAGGTAAAACAAGACAGTACAAAACTCCAATACTGACAATCCAGAACTTAGAAGGATGAGGCACAAGAATCATAAGTTTGATGTCACCCTGGGCTACACAGAGCTCAGGGTAGGTTTGGACTACATAATGCAAGTGGTGGCAAACCTATAGCACATGTGCTATAGTGGGCTATTATGATTGAAAGCTCTAAACCATTTGCCATCACTGACACAGGGAGATTCTGTCTCAAAAATAAGTATTTTAAAAACAACAATGAATGTGCTCTATTAACTTAAGACTGGCCCTCTGTGTTAGTTTCCTGAGTATCCTTCATGTTGTGTTAAACATAAACTGCACATTGAGACTTTAAATTGTCTCTGCTTCAAGGCTACTTCCCTTCTTTCCTATTCAAGTAATGACATCCACCCATTAGTTTAAGCCAGAATTCTGGAAGTCATCCTCGACTCATACATCTTTTCCTCATGAATCTGTCCCACTTTTCATTGGTGAAAATACAGTATCACAGACTAAGAAAATTATATATAAAGAATAAAGGCTTAAGGAGCTGCTTCTGGTGATGGCCTTCTTGCTAGCAGGGTCAAAAGGAGGCAGACAACTTCACATAGCAAGAGACAGAGGGTGTATTTGTATGGGTGTGTACATGTGTGCGTCTCTCTCTCTTTACTCATAAAGCCAGCAGGATTCAATTATAGGACTCCACCCTAGTGACTGTTGATTTCTACTCCCCAAAGGTTCCACCTTTAGAGACCATAGTTGGATTAAGTCTTAATATCTCACAATGGAAAGTAATTTTCAACAATGAAACCCAAGGGGACACTCAAGTTGCATCCAAACAACCACACCTCAAAACCCAATCCTACTGATTCTATTAACCATCTCTTCAGTCATCTCACTTGTTCTTCTCTCCCAGAATCTATTTCCTCCACTTATCTACTGACTCATTTTTGTGTGGCATCATCCGCTCCATTTTCACTCAGTCCAACAGTGATTTTTGAAAAGTCCATGTGGTCATGTTACTTCTTTGCTTCAATCTATAAAATCAACAAACAAAAGATTCATTGGTTTCCTACTACCCTCCCACAGTCTATGACATGTGGGTCCTCTCACTCACCATACTGGGCTCCTTTCAGTGCTTAAAAATCAGTCAAGTACTGTCTCCTCCACTGTCTCAGTTGCTCTTTCCTCGTTGCTGGGACAAATACCCAACACTCAAAATTAGGGAAAGAAAGATTTATTTTTTTGTAACGGTTTATTTAGCTCAGTTAGTGGAGGTTTCAGTACTCACTCATCTGGCTCCAAGGCAGAGCAGCACATGGCAAAGAGCACCTTTCACGGTGGCAGCAAAGAGCAGAAAGCAAAGGAGAAACAGCAGCAACAATGGCTACAGAGAGCAAGGCCATTTACCTTAAGTTGGCATTCAGGCTATCTATCCCAAGCTGGGTGGAGTACTCACGCCCATAATCCTAGCAGCACTCACACTCATAATCTCATTAGCTCATGAGTTAATCACAAACTACAGAAGCCACCCCATGAATGCATGAAGCTTTGAGGGGACAACTAGATACAACTTCCCCCCTTAGCTAACTAAGGAGTTTGCTTAGCTACCTTCTCACTTTTCCTATTTCCACTCTGAAATCTCTAAAATCCCTTATTGACCATACATATTAGGCTATATGCCCTCTTCCTGAAAGCTCCCATGGCTCGAACTTCTTGTTGAACCCAGAGCATTTGTGAGTTCTTGCATGTTGGTCTCCCCTAGTTTGTCACACATTTCAGGGAGATGGAGCTATGTCTCTCTTAGTCTTTGTACTCCAAGCCCTTCATATAGTGCTTGGCACAAGGCAGGATCTTAATACTTAGCTGATGATCAACTCGTTAAACAATGAACAAATGAATGATGGCTGAACAGTGAATTTGGGATATATGAAGGAGTGTAAAACAAAGTTCTAGCTCTCTGGTAGACAACAAAGGAAATTCTGCCTGAGGGTTAGCAGTGAACACAGGGAACCTTCCATTTCATAGCACCATAACTGCTTCTTTAATCATTATTTCTCCCTCTTCTTACAAGACTTAGGTCTCAGGATTTTGGTAAGTTGAATATAAAACACTAGTAAAACACAGAAAGGTTATTTTGTGTCTTTCTTTCAGATGAAACAGTTAAGTTTAGACACTATGATTACTGCTGATGGTCTCAAGGCAATTTGGGTGACCTCTGAGTCATGATGATGCTGCCTTTACCTTATTTGACACTGAGATCTGGTCCTTATTCCAGAACTGCTTTTATGATTACACAGGGACTATAATTAGACACAGTTTGATTCTGAAAGTTAATCATTCCAAATCCCAAAAATGTTTTCAACTGGATATTAGCATGATCCAGTAATCATTCTTTCATTAGGTAACTATATTCTCCAAATATGTGAACAAGGATATCAATGGGGTGAAACAAATCATGAAAACAAAATAGTTTAGGTACCAGATTACCAAGTTCTCCATGCCATGAAAATACGACTTCTTACATCTGTATTTCTTTTATTTGGCCATATGTTTGTTTCTCTTTTCCTTCTCCTCTTCTTTTGGCGAGGTGGGGCACCACATGTTAACACTGTCTACCACTGAGCCACACCACCAGCCATTACAGTTCTTCTGACACAGATTCCCAGCAATGTCGTGCATTTTCCTTTAAATGTTATATTCTAATTGTATGAATAATACTGACAATCTGTCTGTGACAAAAATTCTTTACTGTGTAGTCAGCCTGTCACCATTTCCCTTAAAAGTGCAGGGCAGTTCCAGTGAGTAACTTTCCAAGACACTCCCAGTGGTGTCTTCTATGGAGACTGAACTCACAATTTAATCGAACAGAGAACTGAGCAAAATATTTTTATCTTGAACTACGCTGATTTCATTTTCTGCTTTAATCTTAGTCATCTAATTGTTGAGACTGTCATTTTAAGCAAAAAATGTTGAGTTTTACCAAATATTTATGCAATGTAACCTGTTCCTATGGCAATAAAAAGTAACTGAAGAACATTTTTTTTGAAGTCATTAAACATGTGACTGAGAAAAAGTTCCTTTTCAAATTGTAGCTTTTCTCTATCAAATTATTTGAAAAACCCTTTAAAGTAATTTTGAACTATTCTTTAATGTTTAAAACATTTAAACTGCTTGTGAATCTATCTTGTGCAGCTTTTTTTCTTTCACATTCTCAACACAGCAAAATGCTGAAAGAATTATCAAGGACTGATATACTTAATAAAGTCATCACCAAGTCTTACTTCCTAATTTATAATTTTTATAATTCTTTATATGTCAAATTATTTCATTTTTGAGACAGGGTCTTGTTTAGTCGCTCAGGGTGTCCCTGAGCTCCTACCTCAGACTCCTGAGGGTTGAGAATGCAGATTACACCACCTCTACCACCTCTGTGCAACTACTCTGAAGTAAATGATAGAAAGGGGAGGAGATAAAAAGATAGGATTAAGACTTTAGCAACTAGAAAGATAAGACTAACACAAAAATATTTGTGCAACAACAAACAGCAATCTTGGTGACCAGAGAAACAAGACAAAGCATTGTTTCTAAAGAAACAAGTTGGTTAAATTTTTTTAAATAATTGAGAATACGTTATTAAATTTTATGGTAATTTTATTTTCCAAAATGCAGACACAAATGCTCTAATTGACTCAAACGACACTTTAAGGAAGTCGTCTGTGATCATTTCTTTCTTATTCTTCTTTGTAATGTTTATCACTTTTGGGAAATAATTTTTAAAATTATTTCATTTCTAAACTGTTCACAATCTAATAAACTACACAAAAGAATTGTCAAGTATTTTCTTCACTGCTCCAGTACCTAGAATAATTCCTGCCATTTAGAAGAGCTTCACAAATACTCCATGAGTGTATGATTATGTACATACAGGGGAAGGCATGTCATGCTGGGGAGAAAAGGGAGGACTGTGAGAGGATGTAGCACTCACGAAATATTTCACACTCAGTACGTGCCAGGTTACTTGTACTTCAGCAGGACTCTAGCTAAGTAATTATGATCAATAAATAGTACATTGTCAATTATGAGCTAAGGCAGAGAAAAGCCCATGCGTGATTATCTAGTGTCTTTCATGACTGTCATTAGTAAAGATGTCATGTATTTCAGTTTCATCCCCGCAGAATGAAACTTGCTAGGAGGGGGGACCCTGAGTAACTGCATGGAGAAACTGCTCTGCCAATCTGTGCAAGAGATGTAGCTGACAAAAAATAAACTTCTGTTGGGTTAAGGCACCCGAGCCACTTGGGGATGTTTGTAAACTGCAACATAGTCTAGTTTATATAAATACATATAAACAAACTAGCACATACTAATATGTATTACGTGCCAGAAATTCTGTGATGACTTCACATGTACCATTCTACTAAATTTGCACAAAGCCCAAAAGTCAGTATTGTTATACTGTATACTGAGTTTAAGAAACCAAGTCAAGCTAAGGACGAATTTGTTCAAGGCTGCCTGCTAAATGGTAGGAATGGAAATGTAAACCAAGCAGTCCAGAGAAATACCTACCAAGCTGTTAACAGTATTTACCCTTGCAGGTGAGATTATGGACTGATCACTTCTTACTTTGTATGCAATTTTTTAAAATCATGAATTACTTTTGTAGTAAGCAAATAAATAAGCTACCTATTGATACAGATTATGAATTCAGAGGTGAAAATCAAGTAATCATGGAATGTTGGTGTAATTAAGGAATTTCTAAAAATGACTTTCTACCATCATTAGGCATGTTTGGTATCACAAGTCAATTCTACTAAGTCAGGCAAATGAGAAAGCTGCATTATTTTATTGAAAGAAAAATATTTCTGGCAAGGAATATAGAAGTGCTTTTGGTGGTGAAGAAATAAGATGATTATGTCCATGGATTCATCAATGTTGTAATTCTAGAAATAATTTTTGCATTCCCCAGCACTCAGTATCTCTTATTAAAAGAAAACAGTAACTTGCCTGGCTATGATGGCACTTGCCTAAAGTCCCAGCAATACTAGCTGGACTACCATGCCTGGCCCTTGTAAGACTCTTAACAAGAGAAAAGTGAAAGGCTAAAGTATCAGTTGCCCCAGACCTGGGACAGCTGGATGACAAGCATGTCACTGGAGTACAGTGCTGGTGAGAAATCTGGGATGACAATTTAATCAAACTGCTCCTCTAGCATGACCTTGACTGTGTTCATGACTGCCTGGACCATCTTTAGTTTTCTGAACCTCTTTCTCCAGCCCTCTCTTGGTCTCCTTAGCTTGGAAACAAGGAGTTGATTACTGCACAGTAGCTACTGGCCACTGCTTAC
Organism: Ctenomys sociabilis; assembly: GCA_004027165.1. Classification (NCBI taxonomy): domain Eukaryota; kingdom Metazoa; phylum Chordata; class Mammalia; order Rodentia; family Ctenomyidae; genus Ctenomys; species Ctenomys sociabilis. The sequence goes on along the minus strand of PVKA01034763.1, from coordinate 9,886 downwards.
AGTAGTTTGAAGGCACACTATCTAGGAAAAATGAACCATCTGTGAAGAAATGAACAATAAAACTTAAATCCATATGTGATAATAAATGTCACAAAGGCAGACTGACTAATTCTTAGACTTCTTCAAGGTTTAAGCTTTTGTTTTCTTTCAGGAATTTCTATCATTCCAGTATTCACTAGTTGCATTCATAAATCTCCACAAGCCTAACTCTCATCTTTCATTTATAATATCACTTTAAAAATCAAAGCTTATTTCATTTAATTTTGCATAGACAAAGAATAAGGCCAACTATAATACTTTTCATTTCATTGTTTCATAGTGCCAAGAGCTGTTTTCATTTCTTTTTGCGGGGGGACGGCGTCTCGCTTGTAGCCAGGCTGGCCTGGAATTCACAGCAATCATTCTACCTCGGCCTGGGACGACGCCCGTTCAACAGCTGTTTTCTGCGAGAGTTCTTTAACGTTTCTGTGAAAAGTACCTTTTACAATTCCCTACCACCTTACACTGTGGTAAAAAGAAAATACACTGTACTTAAGTTTTTCAATTTGTTTAAAATAACAAAAACCCCTTAGTCTTAAAGTCGACAAACAGCAATAAATCTGACTAGGAAATTCAGATGGTGAAACAGAACAAACACTCCAATGAGAGGGACATCTGAAAAATAACGACACCTAGACCGACTCACGCGTAACAGCTAGGAACGAGGAGCCGTGAGGGCCACAGGGACGGGTCCTAAGGGATGGACAAGATCGTGAGAGGAGGTAACCAGGGGCAAAGGGCTGGCCTCCCGTCCCTAAGATCTGAAAAGACCCATGCTGGCCACCACTTACGGCGCTTAGTGACTCCCAGGTAGTCGTACTCTCAGTCACATTGAGACTAAGATGAGGCAATGATCTTAACCTGCGAGGACGCACATCCGGTGGGCGGGCTTCCGGTGGCTGCACCGCCGTCCTACGCGGACTCTTCTGGCCTCGCCCCATGACCCCTTAGCCCCGCCCCGCGCCCCGCTAGGCACGCCCCTTAACCTCCGTAGCCCCGCCCCGAGTCACGCCTCACCACGCCCCGCGGCCGGGAGGCCTGAGTCCGCGGATGCCGCGTTGCCCTCTGCCTGCGCCAGCCCGCGCGCCGCCCTGTGTAAGGGCAGGGGCGGGGTGGAGGCGTTGGCTCTGCCACGTCTGATCCGCGGTTCCCCGCTGTGGCGCTTGGCTGGGGAGGAGGTGGGGCCGGCGCTAAAGCCGGATCCGGATCCGGTACTCTGCAGCCCCGTGGAGTAGAGTCGGAGCGCCAGGCGGGGAGCGCAGACTGCGGGGCCTCTGCGGGTGAGGACCACCGGGGTGGGTCTGGGGAGCCGGGGGGCCGGGGTCGGGGCCCTCTGGGCCTGCCGGGCGCTCGTGGGACGAGAGCGCGGCCGGGGGGCGCTGCGCGGACAGAGCGGGTGGCGGGTCAGCTGGGCGGCGGGTCGGCCGGGAGCGCGGGGAGCTCGCGCCGCTTCTGCCCGGGAAACCGCCCCCCGGCCGGCCGGCTGGCCGGCTCGAGCCTCCGGAGTGAGGGCATTCTTTGTCTCAGCGCGGGGCTTCTGACCCCGAAACCGCTGGCATGGGATTTCTGTTGTAGGAACTGGTGTTGGCGTCCGGTTTCATGAAAGACTGAACGCGAGGTTACGGAGTACGTTTTGGGAATGGGGCTCAGGGTTTTAGGCAGGGTTTAGGCTGCTGGGGAAAGTCAGAGCCGCCTGTCAGGGGCCGCGGTGTACATAGCCTTCTGGGGAGGGTTTTAGTGTGGAGCGCAGCGGGCAAAGGCTTGTGGTCCAGCTCACGCATCTGCTGCGTATCCTTGGTAAGTCTTGGCGGTTCCTCCGCCTCGGCTTCCTCTTCAGACCCTGGGAGTAACGCCTGGGTGGTAAAGGCCAAGTGCACCGTCGGGAAATACTCGTGAGGATCGGTGCAGGTGCACAGTGATCATGAATGAAATGTTCTCTAGATTCAAAATGCAGGCAAATTATTTCAGTTGTCATGCAATTTAGAAAAGAATTATAATGTCTCAGCAGCAAAAATGTTCTCTTCTCCCCTTTCATCCTGTAGGGGAAGATGCCCCAGGAGAGCAGCCGGGGGAGGTGTCTGGTGACAGGTTAGCTTTGGCCTTAGATTATGTTTTTAAATTTGTGTATCGACTGTGTTCCAGTGTCCACTTCTGCTCACAGTTGCTTTCTAAGAGCAGCTCCATCCCATTTGTATTATCTGATACTGAAGCTGAGAAACCAAGTTGTGGAAATGTGTTTAAAAAATCAAGTGAAAACTTTCCAATACTAATAAAAATGAGTTTGGTGTATGGTTTTTGTGATGTCACTTGTGGCAATCTTTTTTTTTTCTTGATTTCCTGAAATGTGACCTAGATAAGTCTGATTATCATTTGTTATTCATTCACTAGGCATTTACTGAAGCAGAGCTAGGCAATATACTTGCCTTGTGGGCTAATTTCCCAGTTCTAGCAGTTAAACAGAAGGGGTTCTTGAGGAATATTAGAGGAGGATTAGGGTTGCTTTTGAAGACAAAAGGGATTTATTAGTTCATATAACCACACTTCAAGTTTAGGAATGGTATAGCGACAGAAGAGATCTTGAAGCCATCAAAAAAAATTTTATCCACAATAATTTATCTAATTACAGAAATTAGGTTTTGGATAGGACTGACTCCATAAATCACATCTTCACAGCTTCATGATGGAAAGATAGATATCTCCGTCTTCTGCTCCATTTTGTACATCTTACTAGAAGAGCCTATTTTATTTTACCCTTAGCTGCACAGATCACTGAGGCTAGAGTTGTGCAATCTCATTAATCTCTTTGGTGGCTAGTGTCCTAGTCAGAACTGATTTGGATCTTAATACTGGCATGTTGGGCTGGGTAATGTCGTTTGGTTAGGGATCATTGTTCTCTGTACCTGCTTAGTAAAATTAGTGCACTTCCTAACCCATTGACTTTGGACGTGGCTCCTTGACCAGTGGATGTGGAAGTGATAACAGTTTGTGCCAGCTATAAATAGAAATTTATAAGAGGTCTTTGTTTTTTCTGCTTGTCCCTTGAGCTTCTGACCTTTGCCAAGAGAATGGCTTTTCTCGGGATACATGGCTTCAGTAAGGGTTGTTCAGGTTAAAGCCCCACTACAAAGGATAAAGAGGAAGCCACACAGGCCCAGGCCTGCAGGAAAGAGGACAGCGCTTTGCTGTTTTATCGGGTGTTAACCTCCAGGAACTTTGAGTTGAGCTGTCTTCTAGCTTCAAGGTTTACTTTTTAAATTAATGCAAAAACTTTTTAAATAAGACTGTGATACTAATGATGATATGAGCTTCAGGCAACTGTACCAACTTTATGTAGTGAAATTTCCTAGGTTTGCATTTCTGAGGGCACCTTAAGACACTAAAATATTATTTCTTGTGTAAACATCAAATAAAATTTAGTCCTTTTTAATGTCCTTTGGAAATCTGGCATCAAGTCACATCGTGTTTTATTTTTCCTTGCAGGAAAGTTTTACTATTTGAAAAAAGAATAAAATCAAATGAGACCTAATTCTGGCTACTGTGTAAAGTAGCAAATAGAAGCAAATTACTTTGTGGTTGTCTGGCGATTCTTACTTCTATTAGAATGCTTTGGTTATGGTATTTTTGACCAGTCAAATTCTCATTTTCCAAGTGCTGTCTTGGCTAAATTTTCAATCCTCGTACAGGAAGTAGGGAAGTCATCTAAATTAGCACATCTTTGTTAGTTGGTTTAGCACAGTCTGAACTCGTTTTGGATAGCAAGACTAATTATATCTTTGTTAAAAAATGATTAAGAGGGCTGGCCAAATAGCTCAGTGGATTAAAACTCCTGCACAAGAGCCAGGGGTTCAATCCCTGGGCCTGCCATGCTGGCCCCGACCCTGGGGCATGCTGAGACAGTGGTTGACACTGGATGTGGTGACACCAGCTCTTGGGAGGCTGCAAACAGGTGGATCACTACCAGTGAATGATGAGACCGAGAACAACCTGTAGGCTGTTCCTTAAAATACAGGAGGAAAAAAAAAAGATTAATAATGTCAGGTTACCAGCAGCACAATATTTAAACCACACAAAGGGGGCCTGGGCCCCATAGAGGTCCAGCACCTGTGAATTCAGCCCTGCCACCTTCTGAATTCTAATTCTTCCCTGGCACTGGAACCTACTGCAAATGTACTGAGCTGCCTCCTCCCCACTAAAATGCTTTCAGTGTTTGAAAGAGTTACCAACTATAAAGTACTCTAGGATTAATGATCATGTGTAGAATAGGACCAGCTGGTTAAAGAAAAGCTCAGGAAAACATTTATAATTAAAGCTGTCCTAATGTTGATTCTCTCCCTGTACACTTCTCATGAAAATTTCTAAGTTTATTTTGAGTATCTTCTAGGCTATGCTTTATTGTAAACTCAAGCAACTTTATAAGAAAAAGAAGTCTAGTTAGCCTTAAATTTCATTAATGTTCATAATTAAAAACAAAATGTTTAGTGTTGCCTTAATAAGGAATTTAAAAATATAATATTTTCTACATTTAATGTATACTTTGATAGTCTGTGTGTGCATATTTCAAAAGCATTTTTTGTTTTGTTTTTGTTTTTGGCTGGCTCAAGATGCCTTAAGGGCAGGTCAGGTAAGGCATGAGGATTTGGGGATCAAACCACAGCATCCTGAGCCTGACTGCTTTCCTTAAGCAGGCACTTAAACAACTGAGTTAATGGGCAAGCACCTATGTGTGTGCATATTTAAAAGCAATGTTGTTACTCCCTTTTTCACATGAGATTACAAACAAAAGCCTCAGGGGTTCAATTATCAAAGATAAACATTAAAATTCATGCCCCAAAGTTAACCTACAAAAGAATTTAGAGTGGATGGTGATTGTTTTAATTATCAAAATTTATATCCTCAGTATTTTTTGTCCTAGGAATAGTATAATTTGATCTGAAACCTTTCTGAGGGAAAAAAAAAATTACAGCATTGTACATACCAAGTGACATTTTAATCCTTTCCTATACATGTTTATTTTTCTCTGTACTAAGAATACTAACTTTTGGTTTAACAAAAACATAATAAATGTCTTATTACCCAGTACAAGGCCTGATTCATGAATTAATATTTGTAGTTAAGTCTGAATTTATTACTAAGTAGAATATGTCTTGTTGAGTATTCCCAGGGTGCCTGGTACTGCTAAGTGCTATTTTGCATAGTCATTTTTTTCTCTCCTAATAAATTCATCTCTACTTCATAAATATGGAAAATAAGATTTTAATAAGATTGCACAGTTGTCATTTGTGTAACAGCCCTAATCCTAAAGCTCATGATCCCTCTATGCCAGGGTTTAAATTTTGGCTCTATGATTTTATACTCTTGGCAAGTTGCTTAACATCTGTCTTCATTTCCTCACTTACTAAAATGAAGATAATGACCACATCTACCCTGAAGGATTGTTGAAGTAAATAAATGCATAATGTGTGAAGTTCTTTGAACTGAGCCTAGCATATAGGTGTTCAGCAAGGGTTAAATTGTTTTATCCCCAAAGCCTATTGCATTCCATTATATAGTTACAGGGGGTTGCACAGACAGAATTGGGGGAGGGGTAAAACAGGGTTCAGTCTTTAAAAGGTTAACAATTTCTGTAGTTATAGGAATAGAAATAAAAAACTTCAGTCTTTTGATGGTTGGGAAGACTTTTCTTTTACAATGTGATTCATCCCATTCATCCCATTTTATGCTTTGTAAAATTGTTCATCTCTTCTATTGTGATATGTGTTACTTTTCTAAGACCATTAGTGAAAACCGACACTTATGAATATATTAATGTTCAAGAAGGGAAATAATCATATTGGTTATTTTCACTAGCATAAAACTTTTTTTTTTTTTTTTTTTTTTTTTTTGAGATCACAGGGCTTGCTGTGTAGTAGGGTTATCCTAGAATTAGGTAGCCCAGGTTGGTCTCAAACTCCTGAACCTCCTGCCTCAGCCTCTTGAAGGCAGCTGTATTTGAACTGCTAAGATGCTTATAATAGTTTATCCTGTGAAAACAATCCAACAGCACCCAGCTTGTCTTTCACAGCTAAGACCAACCATTACTCTGCCTAGTTTAAGCCTGTTAAAGAATGCTTCTTACTGCATTAATTTATATTTAAGAAATTAGTATTCTCATTAGTCATAACTTTTATTAAATAAAATACCTTAACATATAATTCTTTTTTTTTAGATCCTACTGGAAAGATGAAACCTGATGAAATACCCATGTTTGACCCAGGTCTACTCAGAGAAGTGGACTGGAGCCAGAATACGGCTACATTTTCTCCAGCCATTTCTCCAACACATCCTGGAGAAGGCTTGGTTTTGAGGCCCCTTTGTACTGCCGACTTAAACAGAGGTATGGACTCATTTAGTTTGCCTGTCTTGATTGAAATTATTAAATTAGCTTTCTATTTCCTCCATAAACATTAAAACATAACTTTAAAAACTATTTGACTTCTACAGGGTTTTTGGCAGAACTGGGGATTGAATTCAGGCCCTTGAGCTTGCCAGGGAAGCGCTTATTCCACTGAGCCATCTCCCCGGCTCCTTCAGCATTATTTTGCCCTTTTTTCTTTGAGATGGTCTCCTTGTATAATTCAGGTTGGCCTCAGACTTGCAACAATCCTTCCTCAGCCTCTGGAGTGTTGGGGGTACAGGCATGTGCCACCATGCCTGGCCTTATATATTTCACTGTAAAGAGACTGGGATATTTAATACCACTGGACCATGGCCAAGATCAAATATTATTATGAAGCTTTTCAAATGGCTTAAATATGACAGTGCTTCTTCCAGAAAGACTCCTCACAAATAGAAGTGATGGTATCCTAGCAGTTAAGGAGCCAGGCATGGTGGTGTATGCCCATAATCCCAGCAATCAGGAGGAGGTTGAGACAGGAGGATCACTAAGTTTGAGACCCAGTCTTCAGACTACAGAATAAAGCACAAGACCAGCCAAAACTGCATAGCAAGACCCTGTCTCAAAAAAAAAAAGACAGTTTTCCTTGGATAAGTTCAAAGTACTATTTCTATGTATTTCTTTTATTAACACCTAAATTCTCCATCATAATTCCCTTAGACATTGATAATTATAAAGTAAAATTTTATTTCACTCACTTTAATTTGGGCAAAAAATCTGAAGAAACTAATTTTATTTTTTTTATTTTTTGATTTAGGGTCTCACCACTTGTCCTTGGGTCATAGTAACGATTTTTTTCCTTTTTTTTGAGACAGAATCTCAAAATGTAGTCCAGGCTTGGCTTCCATCCTCCTGCCTCAGCCTCCCCAGTGCTGGGATTACAAGCAATCACCACCAGGCCCTGCCATAGTGAGAGAATCTAGTGCTTCAAACCAAATCACGTATTTGGGAAAACTTACCATTCTTGCACCGAACTTAAACTACACTGAAAAGAAAAACATGTATGCTAGTTCCATAAATCTGGATATTAAGATTTGTACTATTAAATAAGCAGGCAAAAACACTGGTGAAGTTTACAGTCCTTTGTTAGTGATTAAATAGGTTTCATTTAATCTTGTTGAAGTGATAACTACTCATATCCTACTAGCTAACATATTACTGCTTCTCTCATATTTTATCTCCCCTTTGCTTTTCTTGTCATGTCTTGATTTTTTTTTTTTTCCTTCAAAACTAGGTTTTTTTAAGGTACTGGGTCAGCTGACAGAGACTGGAGTTGTCAACCCAGAACAGTTTATGAGTAAGTATTATAGCATTTTCCTATAGAGAAAAGGTTTGTGTAGAGCTCTGCTCAGTACCTGCTTGTTTTTTTTTCAAATGACTGTAAATTATTCAGCTAACTGGTTAACTTTTAATGTAAATGTTTAGTGTGACTTGTCTAGTTGAGTTCAAAGGTAGTAATTACCTTATTTTGTAAAATAACATTATTAGATACTTTTGAGTAAGTTGTAGAGGCAACTCTAGATATTTCTTGGGTTTATAGTATTTCTTCTATCTGGCTACAGAAATAATGTTATCAAGTTAAAAATGCAAGAGTATATGTTCTCTTAAAAAAAGTACATGTTCTATTTTTTTGTTTTTAGATTGTATTGTAAAGTTGGCAGATACCTTAGTCTATCTCCCTTTGAGATGTGAGAAAAGTGGGTATCCACAGATTCAGTGTCTTACCCAAGATTAGAGGCAGTTATTCATAAGGCCTACAAACTTCCTTACTTTATCCACTCTTCTAGTAATACTGCTTTCTCTTGAACACTCCTAAGAATGAGGACTATCTTTCTGATTTTCATTCTTCATTAAATTTCTTTTAACTTCAGACCCCTAGGTAGAGTGAGACTGAAAATAAAACAAGAATTTGATTTTTAACTCCATATCCCTTTGTGTACGTAATAGATTAGATAGGAAATAATGTTTACTCAGACATATAAGTACTAAGAATTATTTGAGGGGAGAGTATCTCTGCTCCTATTATGTAAGTAGTTTGAAAAATTACTTAGAAATGAAGTCATTTTTCACTTATGTGAGGTGATTTCAAAATAAACAGCAATTCTGTTTCTAAAAGAACAAGTGTGTAATCATGAAACACCTGAAATCACAAAGGGAGAACTGAAAGCTGTTTTGTCAAAATATTTTTTTTTGTGGAACTGGGGATTGAACTCAGGCCCTTGCACTTGCCAGGGAAGCACTTATTCCACTGAGCCATCTCCCTAGCCCCCTGTCAAAATATTTTGAAACTTCAGAATTTCAGGATATAAATGTGCTTTCAGGATAAAATTTGCAAAGTTCTGGTCTATTTATTTGAGGATCTGTTGGATGTGGAGGTTAAATCTAATTAAAGTAATACAGAGGTATTGAAGTTTTAGTGATAGAAAGGGCAAAAAGTACATTTTATGTGTAAGTATTGTTCAGCTAAATTAGCTATATTAATCTTTGTTAAATTATGTATGACTGTAGCCCAATTAATACTAATTCAGATATTTAGTTATTGTTAATAATTTTAGAAATGGAAAGTAAATTGGAAAAGTAGTTTTAGAAATCCTAGTATTTTTGTGATACCTAAGAAAAAAATAATCTACAGTGTAATACTTTGTGATCTAATTTTCACAGAATCTTTTGAACATATGAAGAAATCTGGGGATTATTATGTTATAGTTGTGGAAGATGTGACCCTAGGACAGATTGTTGCTACAGCAACTCTGATAATTGAACATAAATTCATCCATTCCTGCGCTAAGGTATATTTTCGCATTAGCCTGTAAAATGGATAAGCGTTCTCTAGGAAGATGAATCCTGAATTTCTATTAGAAATAACTGTTTCTCTCATTGCTTTACATGATTCTAAGAAATCCCTTATTACATTTTCGTGGTGTATTTCTGAGAGCTACAAAAGGAAGAAAATGTAGTGGTGTGAATTATTTGCTGACATTCTGTAAAGGTGTCAGATTTGGTACACTCATGACATAGTTTAGAATCCCTCATGGTCTATTTCTTCAGAAACAGTGCTTTGATTATATTACATTTGTATATATTTCTATCAGTTTCTATGTCATGAAATACTGTACCATGATTCTGTTCCAATTGTGATACTCAAAATGCTCATTTTGTAGTGCTTTCACCCCTGATACACTCACATGAAATAGTAAAAATAAGAAAACTCCCTACATAGTCACAGAAAAGTTGGAGCAAATCAAAAAGATCACAAGTTGAAAGCTAACCTGGGAAACTTAAGACCTTGTCTTAGTATAAAAACTGAAAAGGAGGGGCCCGGGAGATGGCTCGGTAGAATAAGTGTTTCCCTGGCAAGCACAAGGGCCTGGGTTTAATCCCCAGTTCCACCAAAAAAAAAAAAAGAAAGAGAAA
>PVKA01034762.1:0-23201 GCA_004027165.1 Ctenomys sociabilis | reverse complement strand
CATACTCCCAAAATTGCTGTACAGATTTAATGCAATCCCTATCAAACTGCCACCAACATACCTCCCAGATATAGAGAAATCAATCCTAAATTTTATTTGGAACCACAAACGACCTAGAATAGCAAAGGCAATCTTGGCCAATCAAGACAAGGCAGGAGGCATCACAATTCCTGATTTGAAATTATACTACAAAGCCACTATGATAAAATCAACATGGTATTGGCAACAAAATAGACCTGAGGATCAGTGGAATAGATGAGAAGATTCAGAGGCATCTACGAAAACACTCAGCCATCTTATCTTCGACAAAGGGGCTACACAAACTCACTGGGAGAAAGATAGCCTCTTTAACAAATGGTGCTGGAAAACATGGCTTTCTACATGCCGAAAACTAAAACTTGACCCAGCTCTATCACCATGCACTAAGTTAAAGTCAAAATGGATTGAAGATCTAAACGTTAAAACAGAAACACTCAATCTCCTGGAAGAAAAAGTAGGAGGAACTCTTGAAGACATAGGGGTAGGTTAAGAGTTCATGAACAAACATATATTCACACGGGAAGCTCTTGAAAGAATCAACAAATGGGATCAACTCTTCTTAAAGAGCTTTTGCATGTCAAAAGAAATTGTCAACAGAGTGAAAAGACAACCCACAAACTCTACACATTTTCTATTCACGTTAATTTAGTGTTTCTATTTTAATATTTAGATCTTTGATTCATTTTGATTTTAGTTTAGTGTATCATGATAAACATGGGTATAGTCTTAGCCTTCAGCATGGGGAAAGTCAGTTTTCCAAACATTATTTATTAAAGAGACTGTTTTTTTTTTTTTGAGTTAAAATGTTTGGCTCCTTTGTCCATGATAAAATGGCTGAGTGTGCTTGGGGATGCATCTCAGACTTCTCTTCCCCAGATTCTCAGGTCTCTTTTTGTGCCAATACCATGCTGCTTTTATCACTGTGGCTCTGTAGTACAATTTTAGTTCTGATATTGTGATGCATTCTGACTTGTTAGCTAGAACTGATTTTGCTATTCTTGGTCACTTCTCTTTCCAAATGAAGTTTAGGAGTGTTTTCTCTGGATTTGTGAGAAATAATAAAGCTTTTTGATAGGGGCTGCATTAAATCTGTATAACAATTTTAGAAGTATGGTCTCCCTCTGTAGATTGTCTGTATCCAAGAGTAAGGAATAACTTCATTTTCTGACATCCTCTTCAATCACCATTTTAAGGTACTGTAATTTTCAAAATATAGACTTGTACATCTTTCTTTAGACTCATTATGGTTATGGTTTGTGTCTAGCTGTCCTCCCAAAAGCCAGATGTAGCCAGGGGCAGACTTTAAGAGTTTACTGATTAATTCAGTCCAAAATACTGATAACCTTAAATGTTTGAGAGTGTGTGAAAACAATAAAAACGCTATTCAATATAAAGGGAATAAAAACATTACAGTTCTGCTGGAAGAGACATTGGAACTTATTCAGAAATTCACCATGTTCACAATTTTTAATCTAAGATTTATGCTTCTTATAATTCACCTATCTGAATTAAAAACTTATGGAAACACAAAAATTTAGACAAATGTTTGTATAGATGTTTTATTCATAATAGCAAAAACTTGGACTCAATCTAGACATCTTCTAGTAGCTAGATGGATTCATAAACCCAGAAACAGTCAAATAATTGAACATCACAGTTAGAAGCAACAGAACTATTGAGCCTTTAAAAAGACAAAGAACAATCTTGAGGCATATTTCTATCTTAGAGATTTCATCTGCAGAAGGCTATCTACAATATTTTCTTAGAAGAATTGTACAAATGAAAAATTCATGAATATACTAAAGAGATTACTGTCAGTCAGGATAATTTGAGGAAAAAAATCACAAGATTGAACACAGATTTTCATGCAATAAAACTATACTGTATGACATTATAATGTTGGACACATTTCCTTAAAGATTCAACAAACACACACAATGTAGCTCATTAAGCATGAACCATAATGTAAACCATAGACTTGGGGCAATAGCAATGTGACCTTATAAATTAATTGCATTTTTCTGGTTTATAATTTTACAATAGAGAATTTCTGTATAAATGGAAATGGAAGGCCTAATGGAAAGGCAGCCACTATGCACTTCCCACCCGTTCCACTTCCATGGGCCTAATGATAAGGACCTATGAGACTTGAAGCCAGGCGTTGAAGCCAGCCCATTCCATACTACTAGGCCCAGCAGAGCCCAGATGGAGGCCCAGAATTACAGAGGCATTCTTATGGCACAGAGGTTGCCACAAGTAACTGGGGAAATCTAGTGTACCTGGAAGAGTATAGGTATATAAATGGAATGGGCCCAGACAGACCTCAGGGGAACTAACTTACATACAAATTCCCAATTTAAGATCTACTTTGTTATACAGCTAAAATGTTTTCTCCTATGGTCTAAGGTAAAAACCCATTAGTAACAAATGTTTGCCATTTCTAACTTCCACTAGCTGTTATTAGTATGACTAATTGAATTGCTATAAATAGGAAATCATATATGTCTTAAGCATATAATTTCCTTGGGTATTAATATCGGGAGATGCTTGGATAATAACTTCACCAGAGCCCTACACTGAAGAACAGAGAACAATGTGAAATGGAAACCAATATCACACTCTCAATCAATAAAGAAGGCAAAATCTTGGAACGTACAGAAAACAAGAATCAGTGAGACAGTAGAGATACCAAAATAGTAGACTCTTTATAGAGATGGTCTCACTGCAGTGATACATCTATCTACCATCAAGCATTAACAAAAACTATCACATAAATCAAAGTAGTGTTTTGTGAAAAAAAAAATGGCAACCAGAAGGAAAAAAAAATGTATTCTAATGTCCTGAGTCTATGTACAAAATATCCAAAAGAAATCAGCATAGAAAGAAATCAGAAGCCACACACATGAACTTTCTGAAATAATAGCAACTAAAGTAAAGAAATCACTGCAGAAGCCTGCAGAGGAAATCAGATCAGAGATAGTCTCAAAGGTTAAAAGAAGAAAAGATAAGTACAAAGAAAGAACTGTGAAGCATTTCTAAGGAACATACTGATAAAAAAAGAACAATAGAAACATAATGAAAACATTCAATGAGAAATATAAGGAAGAAGTCAATGCATTAAGCAGATTCAAAGAGATATTTGGAAATTAAAAGCTCAATCACAGGACCAGGGAGGCAGCTCAGTAGAATAAGCACTTCCCTGGCAAGCACAAGGGCCTGAGTTCAATCCCCAGCTCGGCCTCCCCCAAATAAAAACCTGATTCACAAGATGTCAAATGTATTTGAATGAAAGTGTAGACAGAGGGGGGCCGGGGAGATGGCTCAGTGGAATAAATGCTTCCCTGGCAAGCACAAAGGCCTGCGTTCAATCCCCGGTCCCCCCCCCCAAAAAAAAGAAAGTGAAGATAGAATTTCAGACGTTGATGACCCATTGTAGCTAATGAAAAGGTAAACAAAGGCCTCTTAAAAACAACTAGCATCCATGAAATATAAATTCAGCAGCTGCAAGTCAATGCAAAGATGAACAAGACAAAAACAATAAAAATCCCATAGAATAGGAAAATTAAAAAACAACATCCTCAGCAAGCAATGAATCAAATATGAAATTAAACAAAAACAACAAAAAATGCCTACAATCCAATGAAAATTCCAGCAAAATTTATCAGATTCTGGGTGATGCAATGAAAGCAATTCTTAGAGAGTAATTTATTAGGTAAACTCACACATTAGTAAAACATAATGAGAACAGATAAATGCTGTAAAGCTGTACCTTAGGCTTTTAGAAAAAGAGGAACAAACCAAGCCTCAACCCAAAGGCAGGGGGAAATCATAAAGATTATAACAGAGATTAATGCACTTGAGAGAAAGAAACAATACAAGAAATCAATGAAACAAAATGCTGGTTTTTTGAAAGATTAAATAAAATTGGTAGAAAAATCTCATCCAAAAGAGGAAAGAAAAAGCTCAAATTCAAGCAATAAGGAATGAAAAGGGTGAAATTACTACAGATCCTGTGGAAATTTGAAGATCATCAATACCTATTTGAAAATCCATACTCTTACAAATTGAAGACATAGAAAAAATGGACAAATTCCTTAATAGACACAAATTACCAAAGTTGAATAAAGAAGATATAATAACTATGAGTAAGACGATATCAGCCAATAAAATTAAAAATGTAATAAAAAAATCTTACCAACAAAGAAAATCTTAGGTCCTGTTGGATTCACAGCTAAATTCTACAAAAAGGTTAGAGAAGATTTAATCCCAATACTATCAAACTCTTCAATGAAACTTAAAACAAAGCAAAACTACAAACATTATTACAGGAGGCAATTTTTTTTTTTCAGAACCAGTGATTGAGCTCAAGCCCTTGCACTTGCCAGGGAAGAGCTCATTCCACTGAGCCATCTCCCCAGCCCAAAAGTTTATAGATAGATAGATAATAGATATATAGATATAGATATATATATAGATATAGATATATAGATATAGATACATAGGTATTTTTTTAGCGGTGCCCGAGACGCTGCACTTGCCAGGCAAGTGCTTGTTCCACTGAGCTATCTCCCCAGCAGGAGGCAAATATTATACTGATACCAAAACAAAAAAAAATTATTCAACCAATAAAAAGAACTACAGGCAAATGTTCCTCATGATTGTAGATATAAATATCCTCAATCAAATACTAGCAAATAGAATATAGTTTATAATGAAGAAGATTATACACCAGGACCAAATAGGATCCATTCTAGGGAAGCAAGAATGATTAACGTAAGTAAACCTATAAGTGAAATACATTATATCAATAGAGGCAAAACAAAATAAAATACAACATCAACTCAGTTGATGCAGAAACAGACTTTGACAAAGTCCAAAACTCATTCCTACAGAAATTAGGAATAGATGGCCTCTACCTCAATCTCATAAAAGCCATGTATGAAAATCCAATACCCAACATAATTCTACAGTGGAAAAAACATAAATCTTTTACTCTCAAATTGGTAGAAGGAGAAAAACTGATCTCCAGTGGGTGACCTCCAAATGATAAGCTGAACCTCCAAATGACATGGGGAAAAACGATCTCTGGACCTGCCCTGTATGAGTGTTCTCTAAAAGCGAAGAATGAATTTTAGGAACAAACGGAGATTATGAGCAGAATACATTTATTGAGAGAAAGAAAGCTCCTGTTCAAGAGAAGGACAGGAGGGGGGCCTGACTGGGTAGTTCCCCAGGAAGCTGTCTTTTCCAGGGACTTTTATAGAGGAAAGTCATGTGGTGCAGTGGGTCTAAGGTGGTAAAGACATGGGAACTCGCTTAGGTGGACAAGAGGTGGGACAAAACTATGTTTAACCAATGAGGTTACAAGCCCCATTGCTCAGGTAAAATTGATTAAGTTCATGAACAAATAGGGGAAGCGAGTCACTTAGCAAGAAGGCATGAATATGTGAGTGTCTCTTCCTATTGGGGGTTGGGCTAGTGACTCATTTAGGCTCTTTCAAAGTGATTGATACCTATCTAGAATATCAATCTCTGATGCCAATCCCCAGGGAAATATGTAGCTATGTTTCTTCTTTTTGTCTTGGTCTTGAGGTGTGGCCCATAAGGAGTGTCTGTCTCTTCCAAGTTGCAGTGTCACCTTGTCTGTCATCTTGTCTCCTTGAGGGCTTGGCCCTGTCTGACTGCCTAGAGTATTTCTATCTAATTCAACTGCCTACAACAAAAGCAAGTACAAGACAAAGATATTATGTCAGCTTCTAGTACTATGGACAACCACTAGGAAAATTACAAGTTAGAAAGTATTAATTATGGAATCTTTGTTATAATTCAGGTATAAAAATCAGATACGGAAACAGCTACACTCTCTTAATTTACTGATAAGAGACATCTGCTGTAATAGTGTCTGTAAGTATAATATTATGTATGCATCTTGGACGATACCAAAACATTATGAAAACAGTTTGCAATGTATTAATTTATCAAATCTGTCCTGTTAAGGTGTATTAAAACTGTCTCATTGATGTATGTACTTCCATAAAATAAAAAATAAATGAATAAAATATTAATGATGCCTAAACAATAAATAAGTAATAAAGAAAGAACAGCAGAAACCAATACTTTTTAAAATAGCAGCACAGAAAATGAAATACGAATTAATCTATCTAAAGAAGTCAAAGATCTATTCAATGAAAATTATAGTACTCTGAAAAAAAGAGATTGTAGGGGATTTCAGAAAATGGGAAGATATTCAGTGCTCCTGGATAAGAAGAACCAACATTGTGAAAACGGCCATACTCCCAAAAGTGTTACATACATTTAATGTAATCCCTATCAAAATACAACAAACATACCTCACAGATCTAGAGAAATCATTCCTAAAGTGTATTTGGAACCAGAAAAGAACTAGAATAGCAAAGGCAATCCTGGCCAACAGAGACAAGGGAGGCAGCATTACAATAACTGACCTGAAATTATACTACAAATCTACTGTGATAAAATCAGGATGGAATTGGCAACAAAATAGACGTGAGGATCAGTGGAATAGATTAGAAGACTCTGAGGCCTCTACAAACATATACAGCCACATTATCTTCAACAGAGGGGCCAAACACAATTACTGGAAGAAAGATAGACTCTTTAACAAATGATGATGGATAAACTGGTTCTCCATAGGTCAAAAATTAAAATTCCACTGGGGTGTATCACTGTGTACTAAATTAAAGTCAAAATGGATTAAATATATAATAATTGAAACATAAGCATTAAATATCCTGGTAAAGAAAGTAAATGGAAATCTTTAAGACACGGGAGAAGGAAGGCAATTGAGTAAAGAAAAATATACTTCATGGGAAATAAAAGAATTAACAACTGCGACCTCCTCTTTTTGAGAAATTTCTGCACATCAAAAAAAGTCACCAACAGAAAGAAAAAGCAAGCCACAAATTTGGAAAAAATCTTAACTAATAATCACTCTGACAAACATCCTCTATCTAAATATATAAAGAACTAAGAAAAGATTAGGATCACAAAATTTTTAGACTCAATCCAAAACTTGACATCTTTGATGAATACATACTTCCCAGAGGAAGAAATTCAAGAGGCAAATAAATAACTGGAAAAAATTCTCCACATCATTGACCATTCAAGAAATGCAAATTAAAACCACATTGAGATAACATCTCACCCCAGAAAGAATGGTTGTCTTAAAGAAAGCATTTAATTACAAATTATGGAGAGGCTGTGTCTAAAAAGAAACCCTTCTCCACTCCTGATGGGAATGCGTACTGATTCAATTATTACAGAAATCAGTGTACAAACACCTCAAAAAATTAGGACTAGAAATCCCATTCAATCTAGCTATTCTACTTGTGGGTATTTTACCCAGAAAAGCTGAAAGTATCATACCATAGTAATATATGTACTACCACGTTTATAGCAGCACAATTTGTCATAGCCAAATCTTGGAAGTAGCCGAAATGCCCATTACCTGACAAATGGATGAAAAGCACATGGTATTTTTGTACAATGGAATATACCTTAGCTATAAATGAAAATGAACTTGAAGCCTTCTTGGATATGTGGGTGCAACTACAGGCTATACTCATAGGTGAAATAAATCAGACTCATCTATAAACACTGTATTATTTCCCTAGTGTAAGAACCTGAAAGAAATAAAACCTGAAAGGTATAACAGATACAGTAAAATAGAAAGGAACTGAACTTAATGATTAAATAATGAAGAAGAGAGAAAGGAGGAAAGATAATAAAATTGTAGGAGGAAGACCTGCTAATATATATGCAGGATGGCTAAGTAATTATGATAAAAGTTTGCATCAATTTTTAGAAAACAGCAGTTAATGTGCAGAATTTCAACCTTGACTCACTATATATGGTGATATCTGCAATCTAAGCAACTACATCAAGATCAGAAATGTGGAATACAAAAAACATGCTTGAATATCTGTCATCTTGATCTTAAATGTTTATTGTTTCTAATGTCTAAAATTATTATACTCTCATTAATAACAATTATACTCTCTTTAAAACAAGATTTTTTAAAGTTAAAGAAGAAAAAAAGAGAAACAAACACAAAGATTTAAGTTCCTTGAAAGTAAATAGTTATATACAACCGTATTTCCAATCTTTCATAACTATATCTGTTAATCTGAGCACCAGATTTAATGATAAAAATAGATAATATATCAACCATTGTCAATCAACTATTATTGGTTTTAAAATCTTTAATGTACTCATGCATGTCACCCTTTTTGGTCTTTATTACTGATTTTTGTTCTTTTATTACTTTTCAAAATTATATTAAATTAAATTTAAAAATAAAACTAAAAATAATATATATATATGTATAATTTGTATAAATAGTTTGTAATATCTCAATCGTTATAACAGTACAAATACCCATGAACCAGTGAATATTTTTTATACCATAGGGTAATACTCAGACATAAAGAAGGCTAACCTCAAGATATTTATAGCTCAATGGATGGACATTGAGACCATACTCAAGTGAAGTTTATCAAGCACATATGTATAATTATCTCATTATCCTTTTACTGTGAGAATGAAAATGTATTATAGCTATTATGAAATAAAAAGGAATTGCTCATAAAAAAGGGAAAGTGAGTAAGTAAAAAAGCAAAGATTAAATTGGAAGTGAATCTTTGAAAATATGAAGGGTAAAGGGCCTTATTGATAAAAGAGGTTCTCGGTTTGTAGAGACAGGTTGGTGGCATAAGTGCCTGACTGGCATGCACAAGGTCTTGAGGAACTAGTATATATCTTATAGAGATACAAATTTTCTATGATAAATATGATCTTTATGAGTATATAAATGTTATCAATAAACGTAATTTTAAAATGAGAAATTCTTTTCACACTGACTTTACTGTATTAACAGTTCATTTTGTGTAATCCTAAGTTCTTTGAATGTTTTTTTCCTCTTACTATATTATATACTTCCTGTGGCAGGATTCATGTTCCAGGATTTTTAGACTTAATTGATTTTTTTTTGTATTTTAAGGAAGGTTCTACAGGGTATTCAGAGTATCACTACTAGATCAGACTCATAGTGTTCCACCTGTTTACAGTCTCCCAAGAGTTGGGATTACAGGCACTCACCACCACTCCCAGTCTAAGACATAACAGATTGTTATGCACTTGGTGAACAAATGAAAATTTATTTTATGATTGAGTGAACATATGAAAGTAAAGAAAATAAAAAATAAAATAAGATAGAATAGAATGGCTATAAAATAATAACTATAGTGCATGAATGGTAAAAAACTAAAAGTAGAGCTTATAATTCATAACTTACTTCCTAGCACCTAATTAATTCTCAGGGATGCTCTATAACTATAGTGTAAGTAAGTGTATGGGTAGTAAAAGGACAGAGTTTCCTCATACGGGTGAAAAAACTCTCAATAAAGATCATAGTATTTTGCATGGGTTTGTATTATTCCATGAAAACTAGTCTCACTGATGTGCTATATTTTTGGGCATAGGCTTTTCCAAACTTCTAAGACAATATCAAGAGAGACTAGAAATGTATGAGTAACGTCCACACTATCTAAACATCTGTAAATATTTTCTCAGCCTGGATTCAAGTTCTCCAATTAAAGTTAAACCCCTCCGCTATATTTTTGGTTTTATGTGAACATCTGATCAGAATCTGAGGGTGTCTTCAACATATTAGAAATACTGGGACATAGACATTATTCTATGTTTCTGTAGAATTAAAGTTGCTAAATTCCTTATTGTAGAAAAGCTGAAAGAATAGCATGTGAGCAAAGCAGTTGAAAAATGTGTTCAGCTTTATATGGTTGAAAGAAAACTGATTTCTATTTCATAAGGACTGAAAACATAAAAATATACCAATGAACACATTTTAACTCAGACTTATAATTCATACTGTTATATAAAGTAAGAAAATAATAATTGTTATGTCATGTATGAAGATGTCCCTCCGAAATTTCATGTGCTCATAGGTGGGGATTTTTTGAGCTCATTTGATCTAGGGGATGTGTCACTAAATGCAATCCACTGACAGGAGTTAGCACAGTTGAGGGTGTGCCTGAGTGGGTTATCTGAAAGCAAAAGCTGCAACTGAAGTGTGGATAGCACCACCCAAATGGTTGATATCCTGGATCAAATGTAAAGAAGCAGAAAGAAAACAGACCTGCTAAAGCTGCAGTTTGCTGCTCCTGTGTGCTTGGGAATGGAAATTTTATTCTCTTCTGTGTCCTTCTGCCATGTTTTCCTGCACTGGACCTAGCCAATTACGAATTGAATCTTCTACAAAACATACCCTTCTGACTGGCACTTTGTCTGTCAGATATTTTTTTTCCAGCAATGCTAAAAGTAAGTCAAAATATAGTATCATATTTCCTTGTACTCCCTCAGACAATTGACCTACTGTAAGTTAAATTTTGAATCCTGATTAAAAAAATAAGTGTTGTAATCTATTTCTAAATGGTAACAGTTTTAGGGAAGATGATCAAGAAAAAGTCTGTAATTACAGACTTATTTATGGCACAATCATTCTGGTAAGGAAGCTGTTAGCTGGAATTGAGTCTTACAACCTCTGATTCCCCTTGCTGTCTTTCATTTCAGAAACACAGGGGAAAGTGTTGGAATAAACTGTTACTTCCGATGAGCCAGAATAGAAATACGTTTTTAGACTCAATCCTCATCTTCCCTTTATGCTGTCTTCAACATTCAGTAGCTCTCCTCTCTAATAGCATTTATCATGTATTTGTGCAGTATGAGTTTTCAGTAAGGAGAATATGTACACGCATATTTCATTATTATAACATATAAATATATATTCACATATATATCACCTATAAAATTATATATATATATATATATATATATATATTCATTTTAATTTTTTAATTTTATCACAGGTCCTTTGAAAACCAGAACATTACTGCCATGCTTAAGAAAGCTAAAAAGTACCTATTTTGCAATGTGTATTAAACAGTTATTTTGATTTCTTTATTTGTAATTGTAATATCTTACATCAAACATTTGTTTACTAACAGCTTGGTATGTAACAACACAATTATAAGTACTTGCATTATTTCTTTAATTTATCAGAAATCTCACGCAATAATAAACTTAATATTTTAATTTTTATTTCACTCCCTTGAGCCAAGCAAATGTTTTATATAAAAAATATAAATCTATCTGTTAGATAGATTAACTCATCATTTAAGCAATAATATCTATTATCAATGCTCATATACCACTCCATCATTACTAATATGTTCTGAATTATTTTGACAAATTATATTTTTGCAAATTAATTGCATTGCATAGGATACATTAAAAGAACACACAAGCTAAATAAATCAATCTTTAATAATTGTTAATCATAAATATATGATAGGAAAGGCCAAAAAGATATTTTCTTATTATCTTTCTGCATGTTCCTCAGATTACATCATTCAAATTGTTCCTATAAATAGCCAGTAAAAGTAAAAGCAAAATAAAAATAAAAAAACAAATCTGAGGCTCATTAAGAAGGCAAAGAAAGTAATTTTTGACAATGACAGTGCAATGCCTGATGGCTTTTGAGGATTGAACCAATGTTTTTTCACTAAAGCCCATCCACAGCCATTATTTTAATTTTGAGAGAATTTGTTACTATATCCTTAATTTACAAAACTTAGCAAACATTGCAATCCTGTCTCAGGATCCCAGATAAGCACCTTTACCATTATGTACCACCAATAGCTTGTAAATATACAAGTCCTGCATAGCCTCCCTCTCAAGCCAAACTGGTTTTTCAGTTTCATCATTTATTTTATGTACTTTCAGGATTATTGTGTTCTGTTTTTAATTGCTCAGATCAAAGCATAAGATTCTATGATAGGGTCCAGGGAGATGGCTCAGTAGAATAAGCACTTCGTAGCAAACACAAGGGTCTGAGATCAATCCCTGGTCCTGGGAAAAAAGATTCTTTGATATTTTTGTTATTGTTATTATTTTTTTGGTACGAGGGATTGTACTCAGGGCCCTGCTCTTACCAGGTAAGCACTTATTGTAATTCCGTGGGCCCCATTTTTGCTATTCTTTTAACTTAGTGTTATGGATTTTTTATAATTTTTAAAATGTATTTTATTTTACTTTGAAGAGTAAAAAGAAAAGCACAGAAAAGACATAAAAATAGTATCATACGAGAATATGTATGTTACAGATTGTCAAAACAAAATAGAAAATTAACAATATCTGTAATATTACCTATTTTATCATAAATATGTTGTTCAGATTAACAGATATAGTTATGCAAGGTTGGGCAAATAATTGAATATTAATGCTAGCTTTCAACAAACCTTAACTGTTTTCTTGTCATTTTAACATTTGTAACACAGGGACTAATGGACTTTCTTAGGCAGAGCCCAGCAGGTGGGTTTCGATCCTCACCTTGCCACACTGGCCCTGACCCTGGGGCACAGGCGTGGTGGTGCATGCCTATAATCCCACTACTTGGGATGCTGAAAATAGGAGAATCACTATTATTCCGATCTATGTAGTGAGACCTTGAAGACCTGTATTAATAACAAGTATTAATAATAAAATTAATAATAATCGACAAGTCATTAGAAATGATACACATTTAGAAAACTAAGTTGAAAGGTATTCAACCAAGATATTTGCATTACACATTTCTGTGCTCAGTGCAATTGCTTAGATTGCAGATAACAGTATACAGAGTTAGTCAAAGTGAAAATTCTAAACATTAACTGCTATTTTCCAAAAATTGATGGAAATTACTGGTACAATCATCTCAGTATGTTTATAGCAGCACAATTTGTCATAGTCAAATATTGGAAACAACCAAAATGCCCATCACCTGAGGAATTAGTTAAGAAAAACATGATTTTTTTTATACAGTGGAGCTATAATGAAAGATGATCTTGAGTCCTTTATAGGTAAATGGATGCATCTGGATTCTATACTCATAAGTGAAATGCATCAGAACAGCATGTGTAAATGTCATACTGTCTCCCAAATACAAAAACCTGAAAGAATAAATAAAACTTGAAAGGTATAAGAGATATAGTAAAATGTAAAGAAACTCAACATAAAGATTAAACAATGAAGATGAGGAAAAGAGAAAAGATAAGAAGAAAATAAGGGAGAAAATTGTGCAATTAAATATACAGGAGGGCTGAGATGATTGTATTGGTAATTACTTTTAGGTTTTATTTTTTTTAGTTCTGCATCGCAATTAGGTTTTTGGTCAAGTTTTATTTCAGTATCCTTCAAATTACCCATTCATGGTAATTTGATTAACTTCCTATTTTTTATTTTATGTTTAGTGTTTTACCATCCAGGATTGTTTCTCATGAAGATACCATGGAAAGTACAATGGGAAGGCTGGAAAAAAATGTCTAGAAATCAGACAAGAAAATGGTTACCTGAAGTTCTGAAAACACATAGGTACTTGCAAAACTATTTCTGATCCTGCAGATAGTTAATACTTCCAACAATCACTGAATTTTTACCTGTAATAAAGTTGTTTTATATCATGCGTAACTCTCCCAGCACTTTACTCTTCCTGCCTGTAAACTCTTCTGTAAAATCAAGAAAAAATAGGTAAAGGCATGAAATTGGCTTGATCTAATGTGAATTTTAAATCTAATGGATGGAGTAAAGAAATGCTTGAATTTCTTCAATTTCATAATGTGAAGAAAAGTTGAGGATGAGTTCATTTTAATATTGTATTTTTGTGGTACCAGCGATTGTACTCAGGACCCTGAGTACAAGCTCTTATTCTACTGAGATATCTCCCCGGGAAATACAATCTTGGTCTTTGTCTTAGATATCCATCTCCAACCTTGCAACACAGACTCTCAATCTTTCATCCCAGATTCTTCAACTTTCCATCTCATATCATTCAACTTTCTCATTAGGACATGCACAAGATTCTACTCTGAGATATAGGTCTTCCATGTTTGTACAATTTGATCTCAAGCATACAGGATATGCTGTTCATCTTTCCACATCTGACTGTGAAGGAAGCCATGATAAGTCTATCTTTTAAATACTGAGAATATACAGAGAATATATTGGGAATTACTCTCTGTATATTATATGATATATATGATGCATGATATGTATTACACTGTAATTTAATATGATACAATATATAACTATACAATATGATTTAATAATTACATATTAATAATGAATCTTATAATTTAAATCTGTTTTTTAGTGAGTATTTAATGATAGTGACAAAATTAGTGGTTGTAGAGGTGCATTGTAAAGAAGACTTTTTAAAATTGTTTTAGGGGGTTCCTGATAAAACCGTGGTATCAAGTTCTCTCCTCATGAGAATGCCTTGTTAGTCTGTGGTGTTAACTATTTAAAATGATGTACCATTTAATGTATTTTATTATGTTAATTCAACATTTGTGCAATGCAAGGAATTTGGTGACTCCAAGCAAGGTACTTTTGAATATGTTTTTGGCAGCGTGGGTATAAGAATCCTAGACGGATGTTCTTAATATCTTTAGACAAAATAGTGAATGAAAATAAGGCCTAATAACATTCACAGGAGCTCTACAGTTTTTCAAAATATGAGGACAAATGAATAAAGGGAAAAAGACAGGTCAAAGATCCAAATTCCTGGCTCTAGGCATGCATAAAATGTCGCACTTTCCCAATCTGCCATAAAAGAAAATCTCTTAGGTGCAAGGCTAAGATTGCAGAAACTGAAACACAGGCAGGTCTTCATAATTTAACTGGCTGACATACAGCATGCTTTTAAAAATCTTCCTCAAAATGTATCTGAAGTAAAAATGAGGGCAATCGTTAGAAAAGAACGAGAGCCTACACGCTGGGATATAGATGTTTATGGAGATCTTGATGATGTTTGGGATTTTAAGCTCCTAGAAGCTAATAAGATTATTTTGTCAGAGGGCAAGATTATCCTTTACCCATGTCAGGGATTTCCATACTTCCAATAGCTCTCGCATTAACTCCTCCTTCTATAGCTGAGGAAACTTATGTTGAGAAAGAATGATAGTGTTCATAAGGATTCTCATCACCCACTTTTGCCTCTAAGCCTATAAATAGGTTTAAATCTCCAAAGTCTCATAAACATGTGGTACACAGAATGATCCATGAGATGATCTATAGTAATTCACATAAACTTCTTCAGTTTTCAAATTCTTATGAGTAGAAGCTTGCTAAACAAGTATGTGGAGGTATTTTAAGGGTGTGGGATAATGGTAGCAAAATAATTCACCTGGATGAGGCTGAGTTTGTCAATATGTAGAGATTATAAATTTAATATTAGAGCTCATGAAAGAACACAAGGTGATGGTAGTTCATTTGGCTTGTTGTCAGAAGTATAGATAGAAGCAGATTCTATTATGAATGCATTAGGTATGCACAAAATACCTTTGCTTATTATTAATAATGGCATTCAATCTTCCAGGGAAATTGGAATGATTAAGGAAATTTGTAACATTAAAGTTAATCTTCCATGTTTGGCCTTAGTGGAAACTTAGAGATGATTCATGAGATATCATGTTACCACACAGCTGGAATTATCCATCATAAATTAGGTATTATTTGATGTTACAGGCCATAAAGGTAACATGCACAGCAATAGTTCATCATTACATGGAACTGATATATATGTGACTTAGCCAGAGCAGTTCGAGGGCACAGGTAACACAAACTCTGAATCATTTGTACTTTATTCTGTTTTAATTCTCTTTTGTACTCTCTTTAAAAAAAATAGAATAAAGGGAGCCTTCCAGATAGGTCAGCGGATTAAAGCATCTGCTTAGGCAGAAGCCCGGGGGTTGGCTGAAACCACACTTGAGATTGGGTGTGGTGGCACATGCCTAAAATCCCAGCGCCTGAGAGGCTGTAAACAGGAGGATCACTACATATCTGATCTATGTAATGAGACCCTGTATACCCTATCTTAAGTTCATAAATAAAATAAAATGAAGACGTTTCCAAGATGCCAATGATTTTTATTCTTAATATATTGTCTCCTGTCTCCCAATATGCACTTTTGACCACATAGGGTACACCATATGTTCAAGCAACAGAGGAAGAAAAGTTTATAGCCTGGTGTATGAATAGTTCTGCACATTACAAAGGCACCAAGTACAACTGGACAGCTTCAGTACTGCAGCCTCTTTCCATGGCTTCTCTAAGGAGCAGTGTTGAAAAGAAGTTTTCACAGTGAGTGGAAACGCAGGCAGTGTATTTGGTAGTACAAATTTCCTGGAAGAAGAAACTAGCCTGATATGAGACTGTGAACTGACTCACTGGCCAGAAACTTAGGAACATGAAAGCAGTATAATTGGTGTTCCATGTCTAAATATATATATATATATATATATATATATATATATATATATATATATATATATATATATATATATAACTCTCCATATGGGCAAATGATGTAAAATATTTGTATCCTGTGGAAATGTTCACTGAATTTTGCTTCATCAGAGGAGGACTTTATTAATCAAGTGAATAGGATGACTTGCAGAGAGCAGTCGACACTTTTCTTCAACCACCCTTGTCATTGCTCAATGAGCTCCTGGCAACTTGGCTAAATCACATGTCATGCATTTATAATCCATTCCCATACGTGTTTATCAGGCTACTATTAATAAGAGTGAGAAAACTGAAATGAGAGTCCATGTCCACCCATGTTGACATGGACTCTGTGTCCCTGACTCCCATTCATCCATTGGATCTGGCTACAGCCACATCTAAATGGTATGAATATGCCAGAGTCAGGACAAACAGTGAATCCCAGATATACAGTTTCCTGGGTTGACCAGCCTATGGACTAGTAACAGATTCATTATATTGGCATATTTCAATCATAGAAAGGACAACATTTTACTTTCCTCTCATAGATAGTTATTCTGCATATGGATTTGCCTTCCCTGCATATAATTCATCTGCCAGAACTACCATCTATTGATTTACAGAAAGCCTTATTCTTATGACATGGCATTCCATACAGGATTGCCTCTGATATGGACCACATTTTAAATCCAAGGAAGTATTACAAATGGCTCAACTTCAAAGAATTCATTGGTCTTACCACATTTTTCAACATTCAAAAGCAGTTAGATTGATGGCAAAGTGGAAAGGCCTTTTGAACATGCAGTTATATCACCCAATATGTGGTAGTAGCCTGTAGAGCCAGACCAATGCTCCTCATGGACTTGAATTAGCATTGCTTTTATGTAATATGTCTCCCACAACTAGGATTCATGAATCCATGCATTAAGAGTGGAAATAAGAATAGTACCTGTCACCATTACATCTAATGATTTGAAAGCAAACTTTTGCTTTCTGTTTCCATGAGCTTATAATCTGCTTGTCTAGAAATCTTCTGTCCAGTTACTCTTCTCTCCTTGTTGGGACATATACCTGACACCTAAAATGAAGGAAGGAGACGTTTATTTATCTCACAGTTACTGGAAGTTTCAGTCTATATTCTTCTGTTTCTAAAGCAGAGTGTCACATAGCGATGGAAAAGAGCAAGAAAAGCCAAGGGAGGAGTAGCATCAACAATGGCGATGGAGAACAAGTCTGCCTCTCTTAAATTGCATTAATGCTCTCCACCCCAGATTGGGACAAACACTCACATCCATAATCCCAGCAGCACTCACACAATAATCCCAGTGGATCATGAGTTAATCACAAACTCCAGAAGCCCCTGCCCCATGACTTCATGAGGCTTTTGGTGGACAACTAGGCACAAACCATAACATCTCCATTCAGGAGGGATGAGGGCTTATACAAGGAAGAATAACAATGATTGCATTCAACAGAAAGCTAAGATGCTCCTCTTATCATGGTGGGTTCTTTGTGCAAATATAGTTACAGTATTGTAAGGGGTGATTTACACAGACCATATGCACCTTGTGGTATTAAATTTTGCACAAATACAGTAATTACTCCAATCATTGTTGTCTTCTAAATCTTCATTGTAATAGAATGTCCAAATTATATGCCTTTGTGATATTTTCTGAAGATTTGATTAAAGTGTATGCATTATTAACCAGCACCATATAGTTGATACTGTATTTGATGTATATGTGTTATTATTTTCTGTCATACCATTTTAAGTATGTTGCTTATAGAAAATATTTTACTAATTATTATTTTATGCCAATGAGAAAACATCTGCCTTTAACGTGTGACATTAAACTATTCATCCTGAGGATTTTCTAATGAGATATATCCTAAGCACAAGAAAAATAAACTATATTTAACAGTATTATAGGTAGGTCACTGAAAACCATTTGTTTCAGTATTGTTAGTATTATAATTTGGAATATATCTTTGCCTGTTACATGACAAGGTGTGGAAGATTTTCATTCCAAATCTAATATGAACTAAGTTATATATTAGTGTCTCAGTGCAACTTATAAGGTCACTTTCCATTTACAACTCTCTTAAGTACATACACTGACATAATAATAAATTTAGAAATGCTTTGGTCCAACCTCAAGAGATCCAAGTAGAAGATAGAAGAGATATTTCTAGTCTTTGTAGTGTTCATTAAATTTTGATTATATTCTCTTCAATGTAGATATAATGCCCATTTTAGTACCTAATATAGAGACTTTCAGGTTTAACTCATTTTAGATAGCTTATATATTATAAGTACAAATAGTATTGTCCCAAATCATAGCAGGTGAAAGTAATTTCACGGAAACTATTTGAATTTTAAGAGCAACTTGAGAATTGCTAGCAATTTTTGAAGTTTTTTATTAGGGTAAATGAAATTTCAAAGGTTGAGATTTTTCAGACTGTCAGTTTTGCTTTGATTTGATTAAGCATAAATGTAATATTAAGTTACTTGAAGTAAAATTCTGTGTCACGTTTTACAATAAAATCAACATGTACCACCACACCATACAAAAATATTTCTATGTATATGGTTAGGCTTGAGAGTATGTAGATGTGATTCTGATTTGCGTACCCACATTATAGAATCTGAGCACTCATACAAATTATAGAAAGAAAAATAAAATTACTTATCCACAATTATACTAAATATTAGAAGTTTGTACACAGAATACATTATAATATCTTTACCCTGATAAATTTAGTTATGTCATTTCCTATTTTTAGATGAGAGAAGTAGAGTACAGTACATAGTGTACTTTGAATTTCATTATGCTCCCTGTACTAATGATATATGCTATAATCCACTACAGTAAAGCTCAGCAGCAGTAGCATTCTACCACTTCCAGTCATCCATGCAACAACATTGTTTAATGCACACTACTTTACATGCACTGTGTTGTTAAGCATTAGTGATTTGTAGGTTAGAGATGCTAAGTGCATTGGTCATATATGAAAATAATGCTGTTTTTTCAGGATATATCCACTTAGACATTGCTTTCCATAATGCACAGTTGTTATTCTTGGTATCTACTTAAGGTGTTAGTTTTATATAGATGTATACTAATAATTAAAATATCTTTATAATTGAAAAAATAATGTACTACAAAGTAGTCTATTTCATTTTACCAGAATCCTTTTTTATTTTGCTTATTGGTAAGAAAGCATATGCTATAATCAATTTCATATAATGTGCAGAGGTTAACACTGTAGTTTGCATTCAAACATAAACATAATTGCTCTCTGGGTTATTTTCCTTTTTGTAATGCTTGGCATTGTGAAGACACATGAGTGCCTATTGTTTTTAGTCTTGATCATTGAAAATACTTGTCCATTCTTTGAAAAGAAATTGTTTTTAATTTGCTTCCAAGGACACAAAACTAAACATGTAATAACATTTTTAAAACTTCAGTTGGATTGGTTCTAAGAATTAGCTATGAAAATTGTGCTGATATAAACATAAGTGCACATATAATGCTGTGGTATACTGTTTTTAATTCTTCTGAGAAGTTGTGCAGAAAGGGAATACGTGAGTCAAATGGGTCATCTAGTCCTAGTTTCCTAAGGAATCTCCACACTGATTTTAATAATAGTTGCACCAGTGTACACTTCCTTCAACAGTTGAGAAGTGTTTTTTTTTTTTCAATATAGCCCCTCCTGCATTTGATATTGATTCAGTTTTTGATTGGAGTCACTCTTTCTGGAGTGAACTAGCATCTCAGTGTTGTTTTAATTTGCATCTCTCAAGTAACCAGTGGTGTTGAAAATTTTTTCGTGCGTTTATATGCTGTTTGTGTCTCTTTATCTGTGCGGTGGATTGGCAACTGGAGGTCAACTTGTAACACGTAGCTAAACTGAACAGGCATGGTACCTTGGTATGAGAGGCCTGCCTGAGGATTATTGCCAGCAGTATAAGATGCAGAATTGGTGAAGAAGAAAAGCTGTTAGGAAAGATGTCTGGAAGCTGTTAGGCAGCTGTTTGAAGCTGCTTTTTCTCTTAAGCTATTCAGCTGCGGAACTTCATTATGTTGGCTTTCTTGGCATACTTGATTGTTCTCATCGGAGGAGGAGCACAGGACCTCATTGTCAATGAGAATCACTGTGGTTCAATTTGGTGGATCTCTGGACCTCACTTTGAGCATTGCTTCCTAGCTCTAGAGTAGAAGGTGGCACACAACTTGGTGTCCTGGAGAAGGTTATCAAGTTAGCTTTCTTGATTGGAGGTTGGCTGTTCTCATCATCAGAGGAGCTTGGTACCTCACTGTTGCTGAGGATGGCTGTGTCACATTTTTGGAGGAGCTCTGGTTCTTACTTTGATTATCACTTCCTGGTTGCAGTATAAATTCCTCAGCCTGCTGGCACAGATCTGTGAACCCACAAGCACATAATTTCTTGCTTCCACCACTGACTTTGAGCCTTCCCAGCACAACCATGGAACACACCTGTATGAAACATTGCCATGGGGTCTAGGCCCAAATTTGGACTCCTCGCAGGAACTGTTATGGACTGTAGGTCTTGAGCTGAACTCAAGCAGGTCATTACTATTGAATCCACGCCATCAACTACAGTCTATGGTTTATATACTGTGGTGTACTTGAATACAAAAGTTAAGCCTATCAATGAAAACAAAATAAGATATAGTATTTTATTAAAATAATACTATTGTGAAATTTTCGTGATTATGTCTACAATTAATAACACAAACTGAGGTAAGATCTTAAGCTTTAAGATAATAGGAAATTTAAAGGTTCTAAAATTCCCATTATGCTACTTGAATTTTCTTAACACAATAATGTTTATGACATAATGGTAATTTTTTTCCTCAGTACCAGCTCTCAGTTATATTTCATAAATTAATATGTTTTTCAGTGTGTGGAATTGGACTCTGAATCTTCAGCTTGCTAAACAGGCACATAAGCTGCTGAGCTATCTCACACACCTTATATGTTGAATTATTAAGCATTAATTAATTTTAAATTTAAATAAACATGCATTGCTAGGACTCACATATAAATATAAATACAATATAATAAATATTTTTCATAAAATATTTGATCATTCTGTTGAATTAAGTCAGATATATTATAGAAACCATCTCTAAGTAAAAATTTATTTTAGGCTTTTATTTGAATTTTAGTGTGCTGCAAAGAAAGAAATTAAAATATTCATTCTGTTATAAAATACTTTCTCAGAAGATAGACATTTTTGGTCAATCATCTGCATTTATACTTTTATTGCTTTTAAAATTATATTTAAGCATTTTTGAAGGTTTAGATTAAACCATAGTAAACAAAAATTAGAGGATGTTTATTCTATAAGATATGGTCCTGCTCCCAAGCCTGCTGAGTGAGGGAAAACTTCTGAGACTCTCTCGGCCCTGATCCAACCCAGCCTAAGATAAACAAAATATTTTTGTATTTTCTGTAGCAAAATAAATTCAATTTTATCTCTTACCCTACCTTTAAATTGTACAAAACACACAAATGGTGAAGTAAAAGAAACAAAGTTTATAAAATCCAACTACTTACATATTATGTATGTTTGAGTCCAGAAATGTAAAAAAGAAAAGCTTTACTACAACTTTGCTGTGTTCCAAAATTTTAGTGTTTTTCTTAGTGTTTGACATTTGGTACAAATTTTCAGTGTTTTAACTCTTTTGTTAACTTTCATTGATCCACTTACCAGATTAAATATACCGAGAATCCAAAGATATTAAATAAAGCAATGAATAGGGATTTCTGTGGTTACTCTCGAAATTCATTGACTGAATTACAATAATACTAATTTTTATCCAGAGAATTGAGTAAATACAGTTAAACTGTGACTATTTTAATGAGCTGCCTAGAGACTTCAAATATGTATTTTCGCATATTAAAGCAGGGAACTAAATTAATGTTTTACTTTCAAATATAGAAACCTGATTCTTAGCTCTCTGTTTTTAAATATATAGGGAAATTTCAAACGTACTTTTTTGTGGGCAAACAGTTTTGTGGTTAAGATATGAATAACACATAAAAGATAATGTATGAGATTTAAAGTAAACATGTTATTGATGCACAGATATTATACTGGATATAGAGTAATTGATGTACACATACTAATGAGTATGTATATAGATAGATAGATAGATAGATAGATATAAATAGATATAGATGGAGAGAGAGTATGTATAGCATGCATGTATAAATGTATATTGATATTGAATAGGCTATACTAAAACATGCAATAGCATATGTCAACAATTCTCTTTCTGGTACTGGGTGTTGTACCATGACCATTTTTACTAAGCTACATTCCAAAGCCCTACTTCTTCAAAATAATTAACAGGGTCTTTCTAGGTCATACAGCAGGACTAAAACTTGTGACTGTAAGGCCTCCAGATCTTAGATATATAGGGTCTAAAAACCATTATATTTAAATTAGAAAAGCATATGACAAAATAAGCAAGCCAAGACCACTTCTGAACTTCACCAATAATATGGAAGTTAATGCCCATTATGAAGAAATCATAAATTAGATAATATGCTGCTTTATCTTTTTTTTCCATTTATTTTTATTTTATTAAAATACAAATGTCAATCAGACAGTTTCAAGACACCTTAACCATACAGAGTCGATGAATTAATACATTGCAAACTGTTTTCATAACGTTTTGGTACTGTACAAGGTGCATACATGAAATTATATTTACAGGTTTTTTTATAGCTGAATTATATCAAAGATTCAAT
>PVKA01034761.1:0-23199 GCA_004027165.1 Ctenomys sociabilis | reverse complement strand
ATAAACGGCCCAAGTCAACACCTTTGGACAAGTACCAGTTGTGCTGGTAACTCACTACTTTTATGGACTATTGGACTATATTGGGTTATTTTTCTGAATTCAAATACCTACAATATTTGGACTGGCATCAAGTATGAAAATATCCACATACAGCTTCTCTAACAGCAATGGAACACCCACCCCTGACAAAAAGGGGGGGATATAAATAAAGGACCGTTTTGCATTTTGTAGTGAATATATATATATATATATATATATATATATATATATATATATATATACATATATAGTAGTTAGGCTATATAGCTACTTTTTCTTAGTTCAATGAGAAGAAAGGATGGGCATGGTGGTGCATGCCTATAATCCCAGCTCTTGGGAAGCTGTAAACAGGGGGATTACTACAAGTCCAATCTAGTAGTAAGACCCTGAAAACCCTGTGGACTCTGCCCTAAAATACAAAAAAAAAAAAAAAGAGAAGAAAGGTTTGTTCTAATATTGTTTAGATAAGACATCATGTCTATATCTTGTCCTCTAAGTAACTACTATGAAGACAACAATATGCAATGTATTAATTATTGTAACTGTCTTATTAACCTGTTTTGAAAATTTCATTGCTGTTTTATCTTTTTTCTCATTAAAATGAATAAAAAATTTTAAAAAATAAATGGATAGATAGACAAGTGACATAGATAAGCATATAGACAGACCACAGAGGTAAATTGTGTGTGTGTGTGTGTGTGTGTGTGTGTGTGTGTGCGTGCACGTGTATGCCCACGTATGCACACAGGTTATGTTTTCTGATGTCTCCAGAAAGTAAGCAAGCAGTGGTAATAAACACATTAATAAATACATCTAATACCCTAAACTGGGTTTCTGAGCACCATTAAGGGAACCTACTCACATAGCTCAAGATCACCCTAATGTAGCTCAGAAAACAAAGATGCACCCAGAACGGCAGCCACATGTGTTGGTCCCATTTCCCAGTGACTATGACTCGCGTTGCTGACACGGAGCTGCGGAGTCCTCTGTGACACACTGGTCTCATATCCACTGTCGGTCCAGCGTGGGCTCCCTGCTCCTCCCCACCGGGGCTGCACTCACAAACTTCTCCC
Organism: Ctenomys sociabilis; assembly: GCA_004027165.1. Lineage (NCBI taxonomy): Eukaryota > Metazoa > Chordata > Mammalia > Rodentia > Ctenomyidae > Ctenomys > Ctenomys sociabilis. The sequence goes on along the minus strand of PVKA01034761.1, from coordinate 22,087 downwards.
AGTGGACAACTGTGGGCTCTGGAGTAGCTGGAGGCCCTGCATGGCCGTGGTCTTCCTGTGCCCGGTGCCATGCACAGATCTCTCAGCACACATAGGATGTGGGAGAATGCCCTGAGCCTCCGATGTCCAAGGTCCCAGGGAATTCGGGGCCAAAGTGATGCAGGTTTGGTGCATCAGCCCCAGGTGGTGCTGCAGCCCCAGGTCTGGGGCCAAGGGACAAGATGATGTGGCCCAGAGTGCCCTGCAGCAGACCCCCATCTGGAGCCCAAGGAGCCCCTGCTCCAGCCACACCAGCACCCTCATGGAGGCTGGAGCTCTGTGACAAACCTGGGCCCAGAGCAGCACACCAGGGAAGGCCTCAGCCTGCAGCTTCATCCCGAGCTGTGGTGACAGACCGGAGCAGACCTGGCTGACTCTGACTCGCATCCTGTAGGTGCCCCAGATAGCAGCCAGCAGGGCTACCACTCATCCCTCCTGGACATCACAGCAGAGCGGGCTAGGGGCAGGGACTGCCTGAGGGGCCAGGGCCCTCCAATAAAGATCCCGGGATGGCCCTGAAAACACAGCCTATTGCATTTCCCCCAGTCTCCCCAAGGGACAACATTGCCCTGAGGAAAAGGAAGTCACACAAACCTCAGACTTCCTGGACACCAACTCTGAGGGGACCACTCTGTCCAGGAGGCAGGGGCTGGGTAACCACGCAGTCGCAGCCCAGGTCCAGCCCCCAGTGCCAGGCCCCAGTGTCACCTCAGTTCCAGGATTCCACTGCCCAGGTTGCTGCTATGCAGCTGTCTACCAACAGGACAGTGACCACAGAGCCATGCAGCTGTGACGTGGGCACCCCATCAAAGCCATTCCCAGTGAAGATCTGGTGTTTGCTTTCATTTCCCCCAGTGTGGCTGAGGAAACAGGCTGTAAAGTAATCCACAGTGATAACCAGGGCCACAGTGATTGCCAGCAGCCCAAGGCTCATGGTGAGTTATAAAACCCTGCACACCAGTAAGGGAAGTGCCAGCTGAGCCCATTGCAGAGCAAGACCAGGACCCCAGCTGGACTCTCAACACAACCCAGATCCTCAGGGGAGAACAAGGAAATGGAGTTGCTTTCCTGGCACACGCCCGGCTCCTACGCATCCCTGTGCACACAAGCATTCTGTGCAGGGAGCTCTGTGTTATTTAACAAGAAGAATTGGGGTGCATGATCATTCCCCCACAGGCTGTCCACAGTTTGATAGGGGTGGTGTTGTGCCCCTGTAATCCCAGCACTCAGGAGTCTGAGGCAGGAAGGTCACTGAGAATTTGAGGCCAACCTGGGCTGTGCTACATAGCGAATTCCAGTCCAACCTGAATGATATAGCAAGAACCTGTCTCCAAAACAAAAAGCAAAAGCAGACTTTCAACAGCTGCTCAGAGAGCAGAGGCCAGGACAGCCTCAGAGGGTACAGACTTTGACATGGGGGCCGAGGGCCTCCCAGCCACCATTTTCTGTGTTCTAGGCCTGCAGAGGTATCTATGGCTGCGTGGCCTCTGAGCAGAGAGCTCCCTGGGCATCACAGCATGGACAGGGCCCACAAGTGTCCACTGCAAGGCATAGGGCCAGAGCTCACATGGATGCACCTGAGGCCACACTCCATGCCCACCCCCCAGCAGCTATCACTGCACACACATAGGAAGGGGAAGACAGGGCCCTGTGGAAGGGCCCCAGAGGGACTAGGGCAGGAGAGATACCCTGCACCCTGGCTCAGTCCAGACTTGAGCTCCCAGACCCAGGGGCCAGGGAGCCCTTGGCAAGAAGATGGGAGCCAGAGACAGGGCTGAGGGGGACACACACACACACAGAGGCCCAGCCTGCACACCTCCTCAGCTCCTCCGAGGAGGAGGCCACCAGCCACCAAATGGCACAGGCACAGCATGGCACAGCCTGGAGGCAGCCTGTGGGTCCTCAGAGCTGAGCACAGAACCACACAGGGCCCAGACTTCTATGATGGGCCCGGTCCCCAGAGCTGAGACCCCAACTCAGATGGGATCAGCGCACCATGTTCACAGCCCTGTAGTCAGAACAGCTAAGAGGAGAAAACCACATGACATCCACAAACTGACAAACAGAAGTGGCAAAATTCTAGCTTGGGGCCCTGACTGTGCTCAAATATGACTGAGATGGTACATTTTGTCATAATAAAAATAAGAACGTTGGGCCGGCCAAATAGCTTTGCAGATTAAAGCACCTGTAAGCAGGTGCAAGGGCAGGGGATTCGACCCCTGGGGCCTGCCGTGCCAGCCCCCCGCACCTGGGGCGCACTGAGATGGCAATTGAGACTAGGCGTGGTGGTGCACACCTGTAATCCCAGCTCTTGGGAGGCTGTAAACAGGCAAATCATTACAAGTCTGATCTAGTAGTGAGATTCTGAACACCCTGTAGACCCTTCCCTAAAATACAGAAGGACAAAATAAAAAAAAAGAACATTTTTAAAGAGAGAAAAACAATCTTCAGTAATAGAAGCCATGGCACCAGTCTGATTGTGACCTTGAGGGGAGCCTATAGTAAGGGTGGCTGTGGCTTAGGTGTCAGGGGCATCAGCTCCTTCACCTGGGATCGACCTCAATGTCCACACTGACACAAATAACGCTGCTTTTAGTTTTATAGGAAAATTCCCATAAGCAATAAACAAAAGCCAGAACGCCAGTGAGCGCAGTGGTGCAGTGAGTGTCCTGTGAGCCTCCCTCCTGGCAGGCCGTGGCTGGTGACAGTCAGTTCCCTTGGAGTCTGGGATCACCCTGCACAGGGATGTGGAAGACCCCAGCCATGCCCAGCTTTGGGTCACAGGAACCTCGAAGGACTTGGGCATCTTGGAGATGCTGGGTGTCTCGGGTCCCCTGTGGGACACACACTGTCACTAACATCACCTCTAGGCTGGCCAGAAAGATTGTCAGGGTAGATGCAGTGTCCTAATCTCTACCCAGGAGCACAAATGTGTCCCCCAGCAATGGCAGGGTGTTCATATTGTCTGCTCCCAGCTCGAAGTCCAATAGCACTGGATGCAGTGAGATCCTAACCGGGAAACATGAAGGCAGCTCAGGCCCTGGGGCCAGGGTGCTGAGCTCTTTCCAGGGGGAGCGATTTCACCCACTGCCCCAAGGCATGCAGATACCCCACACCTCTGGCCCTGCTCTCCCTCAGCATGGGGCACTGGGGTGCCATACAGGAGCCCTATTCACTTGAGGTGACCTGTCAGCCAGCAGGCTCCGTGCAGGCATGGAGTTGGCCCCTCCCTAGCTTGCTGTGGGAGAGTCAGGAACTCCCCAAAGGGGGTTGGGGACCCCAGGGACATAGGAGCAGCTGACTCAGCATGTGCACTGGAGGGTTTCCATTGCCACCCAGGCGCAGCCAGCACTTAGCAGGCTGAGGCCAGGCCCTGTCCCAGCTTGGGGCAGCTAGAGCGAAGCTGCCTGAGTCCACTGCCAGGAGGGTGAGTGGGTGCAGGGCTTGGGCAGGCGATGCCAGCAGCTCCTCAAGGAACAAACAAGCTGCCAGTTCCTGGGATGGGTGACAGCTGCAGGCCAGGCGGGAGGAAAGTCCGCAGGGGGTCATCGTGCAACCCACAGCCTCGCCCGGCAGGTTTATGGCCAGGTCCTGTTGCAGGCACAGGTCCAGCGCCACCACCCTCCTGCTAGCCTCTTCCAGGAACCGACCGCAAGCAAGAGCTGGGACCTGGAACCCAAGATCTTGCAGGAGGTCACTGGCTCAATTCCGGAGATGGGGGTCAGCTGTGCAGGCAGATGCAGGCCTGGGGCATTGTTGAGAGCAACCCCATACTACCCTAGCCCATGGCTGCTTGAAGGCCATTGAGCCCAGGGCAACAGCAACACAAGGAGGATGGCATCCATCTGTAGCTGGAAGGGCCCAGGGCCACTGTGTGTGACAGCTGATCCTGTGGGACTCCCAAGCCTCCATGAATGTCCTGGGGATACCAGACTAGGGGGACAGCTCTGGGGTTCTGGGGCCTCAGGCAAGGAGGCCAGGATGAGGTTGGAGGTCAGGGGCTTGAGTGGAACTTGGGCAGGTCAGGAAGGAGCAAGGTCCAAGAGCCAGGGCCATACAGGAGCCCTGTTCACTTGAGGTACCAGGCAGTTGAGTCTGATGTCCCTCTTGCCCCATGGCCACCCCTGAGGCAGCTGGATCTGCTGTGAATCCCAAAGACAGCAATGGATCCTGTGCTATTCCCTGGGCAGGGGCTGTCCCTTCAATGGGGACCCAGCAGTCACCAGGGGAACAGTGCCCTCAGCCACCTACAGCACAGGGCCAGGAGCCTCTCTCGCCCTGTCTAGAAGTCCCTGCTGGCCACCTCTCTGCCCAGAAGATGTGGCCTGGGTGGCCACTTCTTCCTTCTTTTGGAGGGAGCTTAGCCCTGCAGGGGCTGGGAGGGGCAGCCCTGGGCTAGGGCCATGCACACCAGGCCTCAGTGCTCAGCCCTGATAGGCTGTGGTGAGGAGGACACTGCTCCACCCACGTGGCACTTCTGGGCCCTGTGTGGCTGAGCTACTTCCTGGCCTGACTTGCACCTCTGGCCACCAGGGTTTTGGGGACCACAGGGCGGAAGCCCCTGCAGGAGGGGAAGGGATACAGGAAGGGCTAGTTTCTGGGGCATCACCCACAGCCCGCGGACACAGCCACAGTTGGCTGATAGGCTCCTCACCCTGTGGGTCAGCTGCATATGTGCAGCAATTCCAGGGGCTTTGCATGAGCATCTACCCCTGGGACCCACCCAGACATACTTCATGCTTGGGTCATGTCAAGAGTGAGCTGCTGGGAATCTGCATGCCTGGTCGGAACTCCCACGGCAGGCCAAGGCAGGAATGTGCAGAACGCACACCCCATGGGGCCAGGCCAACCACGTGGAGCTATTGGAGAGTGACTTGGATGTCACTGCTGGGTCACCAGGTCTGGGGGAGGAGAAAAGAAGGAGGCAGGGCAGGTGGGGAACCAGGCAACTGGGTTGAGGTGGTGCTGACGACCAAGTGGCCCCAGGGCCCCAGGCAGGTGCCAGGAATCAGGGCCCCACTGCCCTGGATGGGTCTGTGCTGGGTTCCTGCTGGGGCACCAGGGGAATAACCTCTGCTGAGAGACCAGAGGAGTTGGTGCAGCTCTAGGACTCAGGGATCCCCCAGCCCTCCCCTGGGGAGGGTGCTAGACACCCTTCCCAGAGCCTCAGGGCTCAGGAGGCCCCTATCTGCCCCCACTCCTCTTCAGGTCCCCACTCCCTGAGGTCATAGCAGCCAGCACCCACCCTTCCTCCCACACTGGTGGACACGGTGATGTCCGAGACTATGATTTGTGTCTGGTTGTCCCCCCCTCCCCCACCCCAAAGCCTCATGTAGTCATGAGGTGGGGACTTGTAGGGTTTGTGATTAATTCATGATCCACTGGGATTATGTGTGATCCAAGGGCGGGATTATGGGTCTTAGTACTGCTAGGATTATGGGTGTGAGTACTACATCGCACCCTGGGGCAGAGAGCCTGAGTATAATGTAACAGAGAGACAGACTTTCTTTGGCGATTGTTCTTTGTTGTCATTGCTGCTCAGCCACCATGAAGTGCTGCTCTCTGCCATGTGCACCTCTGCCTTGGAGCCAGCTGAATATGGACTGAAACTTCCGGTAACGGTGAAATAAATAAACCTTTCCTTCCTTCATTTTGGGTGTCAGGTATTTGTCCCAGCAACAAGAGTAACTAAGACACAAGGCCACCAGCAGGGGGCGTCCCATGCCCTTACTGCACTCCAAGTAAAGCTGCCCACTGGGATTGCAAGAAGCCACAAAGCAGGAGGCTATAGAGGGCCCTGAGAATTTTCCAGCCCAGTTGGGGTAGAGCTGGAGGTAGAGAAGGCTGGGACTGTGCAGGTGTGAGGTGTGCAGGAAGTTGGAGCCACACTGTGGGCCTGGGCTCAGAGTGAGCACCTCAAACCCTGCGTGCCCGAGAAAGTATATGTGTATATGCACACTTGCACATACATATACCCAACCTCATGGGCACACCCACAGGCATGAGTGTAAGGTGTATGTGACCCCACACCCACCCAAGGTTGCCCAGACCACTTCCCCCTGTTTGGCAGCTTCTCTGTCTCCTCACACCCGCCCACCCTGCCCAGCACTCAGAGCAGACAACCTGGGAGCTTCAGGCTAGAGCTGGGCTTTCCACGGCTCAAGTGATTGCTGTCCTCCATCTGGGTCCAGCCTGGGCCAGGGACACAGGTAAGACTGAGGGCCACTCCCCACCCTGCCTCTCCATGCCCATTTCCCACTTGGCATGGAGTCAGCAGCTGCTGACTTGCACACACAGGGACTGTGGATGGCATACTCTGGTGGGGTCCTTGTGTATACACAGGGACCTCAGGTGGGCTCCACAGGGCAGGAGAGAGGCCCTGGGCCCAGTTTCTCAGCACACAAGGCTCAGAGGCAGCAGTGCTGCAGATGGGAAACCAATGGCATCCTGTAGACTATGGGTGCCTGACAGTCCACAGACCAGGCCAGGAGGGCACCATGCTCATACCAGGGCCAGCAAGACCCAGCAAGGCAGGTGGGGCAAGAGCCTCCCCAAGATAGTCCTGGGCAATGCACTGTAGGAGCCAAGTGGCCAGAGGCTGCTTCTGTGACCAGTTGGGCCCCTCTGACCAGTAGCATCCATGTGCATGAGCACCAGGCAAGTGCAAGGTCAGCAGGCAGGTGCCTTGAGAGAGCAGCGAGCAGCAGGGTCCCAGCCCCTAGAGACAAAGGAGACGCACAGCATGGTTCCAAAAGAGTTTCCAGCTTTTCTGCCTGCTCCCCCTTCCCCTGAAGTGCTGCTCCAGCTACACCATGCTCACTCTGAGCTCCCAACTCCTGCTAAGCTTGTGTGACCACCACCTCCCTCAGCTACCATCGTGATTATCTACCGGGACCTCATCAGCCATGATGAGATGTTCTCCAACATTTACAAGATCTGGGAGATTGTGGACGGGCTATGCCTGGAGATGGAGGGCAAGATGGTCAGTAGAACAGAGGGTAACATTGACTTGCTCATTGGTGGCCATGCCTCCGCTGAAGGTCTAGAGGGCGAAGGCACCGAAAGCACAGTAGTCACTGGTGTAATGAACCATCACTTGCAGGAAACCAGCTTCACAAAAGAGGCCTACAAGAAGTATATCAAAGATTGTATGAAATCAATCAAAGGCAAACTTGAAGAACAAAGACAAGAAAGAGTAAAGCCGTTTACTGCAGAGCAGATCAAGCACATCCTTGCTAAGTTCAAAACTATCAGTTCTTTATTGGTGCAGACATGAATCCAGATGGCATGGTTGCTGTCCTGGACTACCATGAGGATGGTGTGACCCCATTTATGATTTTCTTTAAGGACGGTTTAGAAATGGAAAAATGTTAATGGATTCGATGGTAACCTTGGATCTATCACTTGCCATAACTGGCTGCTGCTTGTCATCTACACAACACCAGGATTTTACACAAATGGGACTGATGTCATCTTGAACATTTCATCTATTATGACTGTGATTTATGTGGAGTAGAGATATTGTTTTTTAGGGAAAAATACAAGTCATGTAGGTTGTCTAAAACTAACATGCATTTAAACTCATTTGAGAGAATGTCTCTTAATTTAATACATATCTAAACTAAGTCCATTGGTAGTGTTCATGGAGAAGATAGAACCTGGTCAGAGACCACTGCTAAAAAGCATAAGACTGTCTTCAAATAACTTCTGGAGTGGAACTGCTTCTGAGACTGGAATATAAGACAAGAATCAAAGTTTTAATTCTGAGTTGCAGAGAAGGGAAAGAGACTATGTTCACAGCAGTGCCACCATTTGAAGTGGATCCTTACATATTTCATCACCTACAGTGAAGTAGTAAACCCTGGAAGAGATTACCAGAAGAATAAAAAGATTTAACTCAGTTGGAAAAAAAAAAAAAGTTTCCAAGAGTCCCTGCTCATTGTCTGGGTCACTATTAGACTGCTCAGGTGTGTGTGGACACTGAATGTCCCTACCCCACCTGAACTCCCAGTGGAGTTCCAGAGCCTGGGAGGAAAGTGGATCTGGAAACGGTGACTCGAGGCCACTAAGGAATCCACCTAAACACCTGCAGTCCTGGCCCATGAGAACCTGTGTCCCAGGGTGAATCCCATCCACAGGGCTTGGTCCCTACAGCCCACCAGGGATAGCAGCACAGGAGAGGTGACAAGCTGCCCCGTGGCTTGACAGCCAGGCCAGACCCGGCCAGGTCAAGGCCAGACACTCACAGATGGGTTGGCCTGGCTCTGAGGCACTTCTTCCTCACTCATCCACCTTATTCACTATGCCACTTCACAGTCCTAAAATGAACCAGGATTCAGCTGTCAAGAGCTTTGGTTTCCCTCAAGCAGGGTGGCAGAGGGCCAATTTAATGAGCAGAAAGGGACATGCTCAAAAGAGCAGGGGTCAGAGAGGGGGTTTGGGGCTCAGGGACAAAGATCCTGAGAGACTGTGGCTCAGTCTGTGGTGCTCAGCAGCCTGCGTTTCCTACCACAAGAAGCCCAAGCCAGCATGGAGCCTGGGTCCTGGGAGGTTTCCAGGCTCTTGCTGTGGGGCTCTCCAGGACTTGCACCGGCCTGGCACCAGCCCATCTCACAGATCCCATCTCCTCTAAGCCCCCACCTTCTCCAGCTTCACCCGCCTCAGGATTCCCAATTCTGCATGTAGATCTGGCAGCTTACTGTCCACAGCAGATGCTTGCCCAGGTCTCAGGCTGGAGAAAGCTCCCAGGATGTGGCTGGGAGGGACTGAGAAGGAGCCACTGAGGGTCCAGACTGACCGGGCTGGCTGGAGATGGGCAGGGACAGAGCTGAACACAGAGGCCATGGCCATAGAAGCTGCTGCTATGGCCCCAGAGTGTCCCTAAGGCCATGCTGCAGCTCCCAGGCTGGTCAGATATAGTGAGAGTCCTGAGAACTAGGGTGGGGGTCTTCTGGTTATATGAGGTCATCCTCAAAAGGGACAGTAGACCCTGGCCCCTCCAATTCCTCTCTTTCATTTTTGGCCCCATAAGCTGAGCTGCACAGCTCTGCCCTGGGCTCTGCCTCCATTCGCTGCCTCAGGCAGCAGGTGCTGGGACCTGGAGTCCATGAGCCAGAACAGTCCTGTCTTTGTGGGTTATCTGCCTTGGGCATTCTGCTCCAGCAGCCCCTTCAGCATTCAACAGAACCCTGCCCTGGGTATCCAGGCAGAGACCCTGAGGCTGGAGACCCGGGCAGGGCAGAGGGCAGCAGTGGCTATGGAAACTGGTGTGGGAAGTGTCCTGGGGACATGGCAGGTACTACATAGGGCAGAGAAACTGCAAAGCCAGGCCAGCTTGTGCAGTCCCAGCCATGAAGATGCTCACTGCACCGCCCCATGTGCTGCCAGACCCCTGGGGGAAGGCAGGCATGGAGAGCACAGAGGCGCAGGGGAAGAGTCTGAGCACACTTTCCACCAGGCAAATGAGCTCGCACAGTGGGGAACAGCAGGTGAGACTCCAGGAGACACACCCAGGACATGAGAGCAAGGCAGAGGAGTTTAGCCCATGCAGCCCCTGGCAGCACCAAAGGGGCAGCCCCGTGTGTGAGGTTACAGAATCAGAGACGGTCAGGAAGGGGAGGCTGGGGAAATGATGGGCAAAAGGTCTCCACACGTGATGATGACTGAACAGCCACCCACGCAGGGTATCCAGCGGGCAAGTTCCCCAAATTGGGACCAGATGGCCAGGCATGGGGTGTGGAGGGGGTCATGGAGCCAGCACAGATGGCTTGGACAGAGCTGCACCACGCACACAACAGGACCTCTCATCCTAGAAGCAGAACTCAGGAGCACAGGACCTGGGCAGAGGCTACAACTGTCCTCCTCCACCTGGAAGAAGGAAGACAGGACAGAACACACACCAGGGTGGTAACTGGCCACACACATAAACTGTCGTCGTCGTCGTCGTTGTCGTCTTCTTCTTCTTCTTCTTCTTCTTCTTCTTCTTCTTCTTCTTCTTCTTCTTCTTCTTCTTCTTCCTCTTCTTCTTCGTCATCGTCATCATCTTCGTCATCTTCTTCGTCGTTTTCTTCTTTGTCGTCATCATCGTCATCGTCGTTGTCATCTTCTTCATCTCCTCCTCCTCCTCCTCCTCCTCCTATCATCTTTTTTATTTATTTATTTTTGCAGTGCCAGGGGTGGAACCCAGGCCTCGTGCAGATTCCACTAGTACTCTGCCCTTGATCTACTCCTGACCAACTACTAAAGAGTTCAATCTAAGAAATTACTGATCACACAAAACAGTGATGCCGTGTGAGTCTGTGACACATGGCCATGTGGCCATGTAATATACAAATCTGAGGAGGAGACAAATACAGCCAAGAGGTTCTTATTCCGTGCATGATGCTATTGTTCGGCTATCTCTGAGAGGTAGATTGGAGAAGTTAGACACTGAAACCCTAGGTGACTATAAAGTAACAAACAGAGTTGTGGCAAAGCCAACTTACAACAAGCACTTGACTAAGCTGAAAAAAGGCAGAAGACAGGGAAAAGAGAATGGGTGGAGGATGGGAAGGCAACACCGGAGGCAGGCTGAAGGAGCAAAGAGCCCAAACTGGAAATGGGTGGGTTTGAAGGACACCTCTGCAGGGGAGCCGTGGTGAGAGAACACTCCTCAGAGAGGCACTGAGAAGGCCCATGGACAGCTGCGCACACCATCAGACCACAGCACAGAGCTGACCCCACTGGTGGGACACTCAGGCTATGCAAGAACAGCAGGCACAACTCTCAGAGAGCTCCTACAGGCCAAAGCCAAGGATGGGTCATTGCACCCACAGAGTGCTGTGCCCTCTGATATGTTCCAAAGCCCACCTGTAGCCAATTCAAGCTACAACAACCTGAGCAACCATCCAGACCCAGCAGTACAAGCCAGGCTCTATAGGAGATCTGGACGGTCCACCTCTTCACTTTGGGGTCACCTCCCAGGGAACCCACCACCCCAGCCAGGTACACAGGCAGCTGCTGCAGAGGAGGAGCCAGTCACATCCCAGCTGACCAGGACTCTGGCTCTCCAGGCTCTAGAATCCACCTGTCCCCTGGAAACCCACATGGGGAGGATCCCTACCTTCTCCATATCCTCCATGCGGCCCTGACTCCATGGAGGCCCTGCCCAGTCCTATGCCACGCACACCACCCTTCCCCTGAAAGCTGCCCCACCACTCACCCTCAGTTACCATTCCTCCTGGAGGCCTGGCCCCTCCTCCAGCCTGGCTGTTCTACCTTCACAGGCCATGGATGGTGCTTCAGGGCCCTCTGGATCCCCAACTCCACCTGCCTGTCAGAGGAAGAGGGCCCCAGGCTTCCAAGGCCCTCCCCACTCCATCTGTATCCTCCCTGAAGTCCTTTCCTCCTTGAAGTCCTTTCCTACCCCCATAGCCCGCAACCCTCACCAAGCTCAGGCAAGGCAGGAAAGCTCTATGGGTCCATGTTTCCACAGGGCCCAACCCATCAGCCTTATCTGTTTGCCTTTCACTCAGCATCCTACAGATCAGCACAGAAGCCCAGCTGATCACTCCCTGCTGGCCCTGGCTGAGGACCTAAAAGCAGCGCTCCTGGTCCTCACAACCCCTCCCCAGAGGGCTGTGGGCCAGGCATCAGTCTCTCATAAGGTGGAGAAGGGGAGTGGCCCAAGGCTCTACCCAAGACTCAACATGGCCGTGGGCTGGCACTGACCCTCTCCCTGGCCCCCTCAATCTCTGGGCCCTGCAATTAGAGCCAGGGGGTATCCTGCTCTTGTCCACCTTGACCCTAGCCATCCCAGCCTGCCCTGTCCCTACAGGCCAGGAATCCCCCAAGTAGAGTCACCTGCCCTGTGGTCCCTGGTCTTCCAGAGGCTATAGCACAGGGATGAGGACAGAAGAGAGGAGGCCCAGCCTAGGAGGATGCAAGCCCAGCCCCCATGAGACCCATGTCCCAAGCCCTGGGAGCAGCCTCCCTACTCAGCTACTTCCCACCTATTGGCAAGGACCAGTCACCCTGGCCTAGAGGCTGAGAGTGATGGTGCACACAGGGTCCACAAGGGCTCGTGCTGTCCTCCTGACCTCAGCCTCAGCCACAGCACTCAGCTGCTGGCTCTGTGGTCACCACCTGCCCAGCTGGGGTATCTGCAAGGACTAGAGACAGGGGTGACCTGAGTATGGAGGTGATGGGGCCTGGGACCAATGAGGAAACATGGCAGCAGGTCCCTGGAAGGAGGACAAGAGTAAAGATTCCCCACATGCACCAAGGCAAACCCCCTGGGGACAGACTGCCTGGCCTATACAAGGGGCATAGGAATGCTGCGGGGAGCCCCCTACAGGGACAGGCAGAGCACAGGTCTCATGGAGTGGCAGGGCCCAGGCTAGCCGCTACCTCAGTCACTCTGCACCCAGTGTCACCTATCTATCTCCATCTCCCAAGCTGGGCTGCCCAGGACCAGCCTGCTGCTGCCTGACCCACAAGGGCAGCATCAGCTCTCATCCCTCCAGAGGCACAGGCAAGTGGCCCTGAGCCTACACTGAGTCTTGCTCCTAGGACTGGAACATGTCCTGTGCATTCTGTCCTTGGCCTTGACAGGCAGCAGCTGCTCCCTGGGGACAGGTTTTCACCCAAGGGCAGTCATGCTTGGCCTAGTGGACAGAGACAAGCGGCTGAACAGTGGGTCCACTCTGCCCTTCCACAAATAAGACACAGCACACCCAGGCTTGGGTGTAAAGAGGAGTCAGGCGAAGTCTGCTCCTGAGCCTTCCAGAAGCACCTACCAGGGTCAGAGGCCACTGTCCTTGTCATGGCCATCCAGAAGCCACAACTGAATGGGCAGCACTCACTGTTGTTGGGAAAGACTCATGGGCACAAGCCACAAACAAAGACACACAAACAATGCCAGCAAAGCGAGGGCTCAAGCAAAAAGGCTACTGCTCACCTTCGGTCTTCATTTTTATATATCTTGAGTCTTAGCCTTCAGGTTACTTTAGGTGAACATAACAGGATCCCATCATATGTGTTCAAGATTAATGTTTAGGCTACACTCTACGTGAGAACCTGCTAGGCATCTGGGAGCAAGAATACAAAAACAGTGTGTCCTTGAGTTCCAAGTGTTCTTAGTGCAGCTCTTGCTGCCCTGCTTTCTTTTTCCTCCTCCCACATGCCCTGCAGGTTGTTTAGCACGTCTCTAATATTAACTCTTTCTTATCCCAACGCACTGTGGACCTAGAAACCTGGAGTCCATCCAAATCTCTGCTTGCTGGCCAGGCCTGGGCCCTAGTGACCACTGTTCAGGGCCTGGCTGCACGAGGTGTGAACAGAGTTCCCAATGGGCAGGAAGCGGACAATCGTCCCCTTGTCTGGCCACTGGTTCCGCTTCCCAAAGCCAGCGGAACCTGGGTCTTATCACTGAGTGCACCAGGAACAACAGCCACACACACTCTTATCTCACCTCCTCGGAGCCACGTGCCAATGCATGCACGCATACTGGGCCAGGGTACAAACACGCCATTCAGCGTGAATTCCCACAAACAGCAAATGGAAAGGGATTGGCACCTAACGCTGCTGAACCTTACCAAGGTGGAGCCTGGGCCCAGGTTGCCAGCTCACCAGGGCCACGCACTCTCTGGGGTGCCTGTAGCCCTCCCTGTGCACACGGTGGAAGGAGAGCCTGGAATGCAGGGCTCATATGCACACATGTAAGTGCACATGCACACACACACACAGGGGCATGCTTGCTAATGCACTCATGCGCACATGCACAGCCATGTACATGCACACCCACACATGTGGTGCACCCATGGGCACATGCATGTTTATTGACACACATGAGCATGTGCAAAGGCACCCATGCACACACAGCTGCACATATGCACACATGCACACATAGCCATAGGCTACACCCTTGCAAATGCAGGTGCTCAACACACATGTACACAGGCATATGTACACTCACACAGTGTGCATGTGGGTGCATACACAAATGCATGTACGTAGAAGTGCACACAGTGCATGGCCACCTGGACACCTACTTGCACACTTACAGTTGTACACAGGCAACATGCACATATACACACAGAGCTATATGCTACATGCTTGCATACACTCAACATACATGTGCACAAGTGCTCACTGGCACATAAGCAAGCACACATACATAGCCATGCATGGGTACTCATTGTCACATATGCACATACTTGCACACACATGTACACATACAAGGCACACTGTTGACTGAAATGTGTACTTTGCAAGGCATGTGTGTGCACATGTGTGAGCATGCACCACCATTTGTGTGCGTGCTTATACACACATACATGTGCATGAGCATGCACACTTTTGCTAATATAGGCTAGGGCACATACACACGCACATGCATATGTACACACACAGCCACACATGTGCGCACCCCCTTGCACAGGCCTACACACACATACATGTTCAGCACATCGCTGACACTTAGGTGTGCACACATGCACACGATGAATGGCCATCTATCTGCCTACACCCTCACACACACTCACACATGCCCAAGCACTTGCACATTTGCCGGCACAGAGGCATCCACACAGGGGCATCCACACAGGGCACACACGCACATAGGCATCTGCATGTACACCGGCACACACACATGTGCACAGGCACGCACACACCAGCTGGTGCATGGCACTCACTTGCACAGCTGCACCCATGCAGAAGCAGGATGCAGGGCTCCCAGCCATGCCATCAGTGACTTGGGCCTCCCCCCACCCCAGCACTGGCTGCCCTGGGTGGTGACCCGCCCAGATCCCGCTCCTCACCTGCACCAAGCCCAGACCGGTGAGGCAGGTGCAACTATGACCGCTCCATTCCCTTGCCACCTCCTGTTCCTCAGTTTCCCCTGAAGTGTTGATGCTGAGTGTGTTAAGAAATGGCAAAGGACAAGGTGTCCAGAATCCACAGAGTATGCAGTGACCTTCCTCCCAGATATGGATAGAAATTTTCTACAAAAGCCATGAGGGTTGTTTTTGTTTTTTCCTTTTGATATTGGGACTCAAACTCAGAACCTCCTATATGCTACTCATGCAGCCTACCACTGAGCTACACTCCAGCCCCAAGCAGGTTCCTGCTAAAACTGAAGTTGACCTAAGCTAACTCACTCATGGGATTCCATCTGGGGAAGGGCAGCCTCTGATGTGCAAGGGGGTGGGAAGGGGCTGTGAATTCAGAACTCTGCTGTCTGTGTGGTGAGCAACAGCCCACTTAGAGAACTGAGGCAGGCAGGTCTGGGCCCAGGCTCATGGGGGCATCCTCAACACTGGCTCTCCATGAGGTATTCCAGAGCCACTACCACAGGGAGGAGAGTCCTGTGCCCAAACCACCAGGCTCCCCATAGGACTGGACAATCTCTGCAACTTGTCAGACCCTGTCTCCAACCAGTAAGAGGTGGCAGGGGTCTTGGCATCCACTTCACCGCAAATTTGGCCCCCACATCATCCCAAACTTGGCCCCAGCCACAGCTCCAACCCCTCAAGGGCTGGCATGTGCCCTGCTGAAGATGTTAGCCAGGAGCCTCTTGTTCTCCCAGTGGGTTTGTGACCATGTCCCCAGGGCCCCCACAAATAGGTTCCTGACATGGGCAGCTCTGAGGATCAAACCCCACTCCTGCACCCAGGGGAGCAGTGCCTGCCAACAGTGTGGGGGCCCTGCCCACTTGCAGGCAGCTTCAGCCCTCTCCCAGGAGGCCAGGGGAAGTCTCCAGGGAGGGGTAGACAGATGTCCAAGGAATCCTTCAGGCCCCCAGAAAGGGGCCCATCCAAGTCAGGCCCACAGCCTCTATGCTGAGTTCATTCAGGGTTTCTTGCCTTAGATGAAAGACCGGGACAAGGGAGGCCCCAGGGGACAGGTGCTTTGGGGTTCTAGGATGGGCTGGGAATGCTCAGGTGGGGAGCCCTCCTGATGGCCCCATGCTGGCCACCAGATGTATGGACGACAGTGTCCCTGTGTAGGTAGTAGGGAGGGCCTTGGAAGTCTCTGCCCACAGCCTGGCCCCACAAGTTGTTGGGGGCCCTGGGGTGTGTCAGCACCCCACTGGGAGCGGCGATAACTGGGCCACTTTTGGCCCCTACAGATTTTTCCAAAGAAGGCCGAGTGCTGATAAGGCAGCACCCAGATCCTGTTTGGCCCCACTGGGCCATGCGTGGGGTGCAGGTGGGAATGGCCAGGGCAGGGCCGCCACCCCTATATAAGACAGGCAGCGCTGACTGCCTGAGTCGCACAGGTGGCAGCAGCAAGACTGCTAGGCACCCAGCAGTGGGGCCAGGCAGCAGCGACCTCTCTCCTCCCAGAGCCAGCACCATGCTCGGGCCCAGGCTGCTGCTGCTGCTGCTGCCCTGCGGGGCAGCCCTGCTCATAGCTGGTGAGTGCGATCCACACCCAAGGGGACAATGCCAGGGCTGCATGCCTCATTGCCTCACTGGTGGGTGACAGCTTGAAAGCTGCTTGGGTGCCAGTGGCAGTGCAGGGCCACAGACCCATCCCTGTGTACCAGGAGGATGGCACTGAGGTGGGCACAGGCCATGGGTGCAGCTGCCCATGGGCAGGCTTGATGCGCACCTCTCCTTGGAGCCTGCCTCCAGAGGAGCCAGGATGCACTGTGAGCCCTGCAGCCCTATTTTTCCCTCTGTCCAAGGCACAACCGGTCCCCTGGCTCAGCCGCAAAGCATCAGAGAGGCTGCTGGGGAAACCACAGCCAATGCAGCCTGCAGGCTGAGTGCAGGCAGCCCTGATTCCCATACAGTGTAACCTGCTTTCAGGCCTCCCCACCATGCACCCACTATGTGTGGCCTGTGGCAGCTTCAGAACTGGGATAGAATAAGCCCATCAGAAGTTGGAGGAACTGGAGCCCCCTCATTTCAGCACATGTTTTATGAGGGGAAACAGCGTGGCCCAAGGGAGGCAGATGATGGAGTCATGGAGCTGGGCTGGTGGGAAGTACCAGCAGGCAGGCCGCCAAGCGTGTAGAAGAACATGACGTGCACTGGCCACCCCATGCCCCTCCAGGGCTGAGGAAGGCCGGAGGTGGTGGGCGAGATGCCCGGGAGGGTCAGTAGACAGACAACAGGGACAGGTGGCCTGGCAGGAGGTGGAAACTCAGGAAACTGGATGGAAAGGAGGCAGATGGAGCACCTGGGGGGCCTGGAGCCAAGAGGAGCCTGGGAGTTGACCCAGTGGCACCTCCCAAAGGAAGGTAGGGAAACTGAGCCCAGAGGGTCTGGCCAGGGACACGGGAGGTTTGTATTCCCAGAGAAGCCAGTCTGGGGCAAGGCAGCCACTTCCCTGACATCATCCCTGGAAGGATAGGGACAGAGACACCAGACCCAGGCCCACAGTGAGTCCCCCCCTGCCTGAGATGGACATGGGACACCTGGGTGGCAGCCACACACACACTACACAGAAAGGGATGCTAAGACCAAAGGCCTATATCTGACTCAAGCCTGCCAGTGCTAGGCCCTCTGGCTATTTCACACCATTACCAGGGGCTCCTTCCTGCCCGGCCAGAGCCCACAGTGCCTTGACCAAGCACCCCTACTCCACCTGAGGTACACAGTGTATCCCAGAAATGTGTGTACCCTGACAGTGACCAGCAAGGGGGGAGCACCACAGATACAAAGCCTGCCAGAGCCGGGGTACAGGTGGGCCTGGACAGAAATGTATGATTCACATCCTCAGGGACTCACCATGTACCTCGCTGGGCACAGACACCTGCCCAGCCTGTGCTGAACACCAGGAAGGGGCAGAGCACAGGGAGGGACTAAAAAGGGAGCAGGCACTGCAGAGCCAGGTAGGGCTACTTTCCAGCCACCATGCCCTGCCCTGCGGTCACAGTGACCCTTGCCACCTGGGCATCTCCATGGCAATGTCACCCCTGTTCCAGGACCCCCTACAGGTTGGAAGTGCCAAGGAGGAAGAAGCAGGAAGACGTCTAAAGCACAGTTCAGGGGAAATGGGAAGCCTCAGCTGTGCTCGGCCTCACAGTGCTGCTCAGAGCTGGACATGGGCCCCATTGGAGACAGCCAGAGGAGTGGAAGATGCAGGACAGGACAGAGGGGCAGCAGGGACAGAGATGAGAGATGTAGAAGAATATGCTCTCAGACTGCCTTCCAAGGCTAGCCAGCCACAGGGTAGTGTGCCCCGCACAAACCCTGGCCAAGAGCCCAGGATAGGCACACATCCCAGGTCCCTCCAGCACTGCATACCTGATACTCACCCGCCCTCCTACCACTCTTAAACGCCAGTGGCTTCAGCTGTAAATGGGGATGGGAGGCCGTGCATGTGTGAACACGTGAGCCTGTGTGTTGCTGTGTGCATGTACATGTGTTTGCATCTGAATGTGTGTGCCTGTGCCTTGTGCATGTGTGTGCATGTTGTGTGTCTAACAGTGTGTGTGTGTGTGTGTGCTGGCATGTGTGCATGCATGTATGCATACTCTGTGGACATGTGTGTATGAGAGTGCATTGTATAGATGTGTGTGCATATGCCTATGCATATGTGTGCTAGTACCTGTGCACACATGGATAACTATGCCTAGGCATGTGTGTCATGTGTGAGCATGTGGATGCATGTATGTGTATTATGTATTTTGTGCACTTGCATGTGCACACACATATATATGGACACATGTGTGCTATGTGTGCTTGTGTGTGTGCCTATGTGCACATGCATCTGTGTACATGTGTACAAGTATTGCACACATGTCTATTGTGTGTGCATTGTGCACATGGATGTGCATACATGTGTGCATGTGTCTGTGCAAAAGACATCCCTGTGTATGTCCACGTGCACATGTGTCCTCCCAGGAAGGGTGCACACCGGGCCTCCTGTGATGGCAGACAGGAGCCTATCCCAATACTAAATCAATGGTTCAAGAGAGTGACGAGAGAGAGACTGAGGGAGAGCAGAGCCACACCATGGTGGTGAACCAGGCACCCACCCCTACTGAGGGGATGAGGATGGGACCCAGTATGGACTACACCCCTGTAGGCCTGGACACGCCACCTTTGCACTCCTGGGCCTACGGGGGCCAAAGACTCCATGCAAGGTGACACTACTCATGTGCATTCTCAGCAAAACATGGACTGGAATGGGGTCCTCAAAAGAAGATCCACTGGCAAAAGACCCAGAGCCAGCCCAGCTGCAGTCACTGGCTGAGCAGCGGGTGAGCTGGGGCTGAGAGGCTGCATTTTGTCTTACAGACTCCCTGGCTGGAAATGGCACAGGCCCCGGTGCCCAGAGCAGCCCACAGTTCTGTAAGATGTGGAAAAGGATGGGCGGGCAGAGGGGTCTAGCATGTGCCCCAGGTGCCCAGCTCACCCAGCCTGCTGGGCAGGACACAAGGCCTCAAGACCCTGCCACTGTCTCCACAGCCCCAGACAAGGGCTGGTGCTCCACATGGGGCCCCAGCCACTTCTCCACCTTTGACCACCGAGCCTATGACTTCTCGGGGACCTGCAACTACATCTTTGCGGCCATCTGCAAAGACACACCACCCGCCTTCAGTGTACAGCTGCGGCGAGGGCTGGATGGAAGCATCTCCAGGATCATTATAGAGCTGGGGGCCTCTGCTATCACTGTGGACAATGGCACCATCTTTGTCAAGGATGTGGGGTAGGTCAAAGAGCCAGGCCAGGCCACAAGTCAGAGGACCAGGGGCCAGCTGCTGACCACTCTCACCCACAGGGTAGTCAGCCTGCCCTATACCAGCAATGGGCTTCAAATCACACCCTACGGCCAGAGTGTGCGGCTGGCAGCCAAGCAGCTAGAACTAGAGCTGGTGGTGCTATGGGGCCCAGACCCCCACCTCATGGTGAGGATATGGGGCAGGGGGGCAGAGGGGTGTAGGCAGGGTATACCTTCACTGATAGCAACCTGGGCATGGTGGTGGCTGTTCTCCATTTGAAAATGAGGAGGACTCAGTGAGACTCAGAGCCTGAAGGAGGTGCAGGGTGGGCAGAGCCTAACCGGGAGTTGGGGGAAGACCCCAACATTGCCTACCGCCCGCCACAGGTCCTGGTGGAGAGGAAGTACATGGGCCAGATGTGCGGGCTGTGTGGAGACTTTGATGGAAATGTGGACAATGACTTCATGAGCGAGGATGGTAGGCAGGCAGGGTTAGGAGGAAGCTCAGGCCTCTGGAGACCTAGCCTCTTGGTGCTGACTCCATCCCCCATCCCCAGGCAAACTCCTGGAACCCCACAAGTTTGCTGCACTGCAGAAGCTTGATGACCCCAATGAGATCTGTGCCTATGAGGTCATCCCCAGCAGCCCCACTCTCCATGCCAAGGATGTACGTGAGGCACTGGGGTCGTGAACAGCTGACCCTGAGACAGACCAGGTCCCTGAGCTCCACATGCCTGTGGTCTTGGGCATAACTGAGCTCCCCTATCCCCAGGCCCAGACCTGCACCCAACTGCTCACCCTGGTGTCCCCTACATGCGATGTGCCCAAGGAGCCCCTGGTGCATAGCTGCCAGGCTGATATGGCGACGTGCAGCCTGCCTGGGCAACCCAACTGCAGCTGTGCTACCCTGTCGGAGTTCTCGCGCCGCTGCAGCCTGGTCGGCCAGCCTGTGAGCCGCTGGCGGGGCCCTGGTCTCTGCTGTGAGTCCCAGGGCAGCAGGGCAGGGTGAGGGTGCACAGAGAGCAGGCTCTCAACACACTGAACTATGCGCAGCACTGGGCCCATGCCCCGCCAGCCAGGAGTACCAGGAGTGTGGTGCAGCCTGCACCCGGACCTGCTCCAACCCATGGCACAGCTGCCCCAGCTCCTGCACCTTCGGTTGTTTCTGCCCAGAGGGTGAGATGATGCCAGCACCCTCCCTGACCCTGACTCCTAGCCCTAACTTTGCCCCTGATTCTGACCCTAACTGTGACCCTAACTCTAACCCCTAACCCCAACCTTGCCATTAAGCCTGACCCTAAAGCTTAACCCTGACTCTACCCCATCTCTAACTACCCTGACACTGATGCTGACCCTAACCTTAATCCAACCTTAACCCTGATGCAAAGTCTCTTCCCTTGGGAGCCCAGAGCCAAGCCCAGGGCCTGGAGTCACCAGCTCAGCACCCTGCTGCATCCCCAGTGCAAGGCCCTCGGCTATGGCAAAACCAGTTTCCACTGCCTGGGACCCCAGGATATACAAACCCTTGGGAGACAGTGTCCACAGGGGCCTGAACACAGCCGGGCAAGGTGGCTCAGAGTTGTGCTTAAAGGAACCTTGTATATTCACGTCCTTGGGGCTGTACCACCTGGGTGAGAGGTGGCACACACCCAGGAGACACAGCGATGGAAGATGCCAGCAGGGCTGGGTCTGGCCAGGGTTGAGAGGAGGAGTTCTGCGGGCACCTGGGACAGCTGTGACATGGGGAAGGCCCAGCAGGGGAAGTGGGTCTGGCCAGGCCCAGGACAACCTCTCCTGCAGGTATGGTGCTTGATGACCTCTCCATAAATCACACGTGTGTGCCACTCAGCCAGTGCCCTTGTATGCTCAATGGGGCAGTCTACAGCCCTGGTGAGATCAGAGAATCTGCATGCCAGACCTGGTGAGCACTGGGCATTGGCAGGGAAGGGCACAGGCTCTAGGGCCCCATCTGCCCCTCATCACCCCATGCCCACCCACAGCCAGTGCACCACAGGCCGTTGGACATGTACAGAGAAGCCATGCCCTGGGACCTGTTCCTTGGAAGGCGGCTCCTTTGTCACCACATTTGACACCAGGCCCTACCGCTTCCACGGCACCTGCACCTATATCCTCCTACAGGTATGATAGGCTTGGGGCTGGATGGGCAGCTCTGCACATCTGAGATCAAGCAAGTGCGACATGCTTGGGTGTGGGTGGGCACCCCTCCATGCCTGAGCCCCCTTTACAGAGTCCACAGCTCCCTGACGAGGGCACTCTCATGGCCGTGTATGAGAAGTCAGGCTACTCGCACTCGGAGACCTCCCTGACTGCTGTTATCTACCTGTCCCGGAAGGTAAGACCTCTCACTGCCCCTCGGCCCTGTTGTGCTCCG
>PVKA01034760.1:0-23197 GCA_004027165.1 Ctenomys sociabilis | reverse complement strand
TCCCCAGTCCAAGACAAATATCAATAGACATTAAAAATGAAATGAACATGGCTGCAGAGATAGCTCTGAAGATTAAGTGTCTGCTCAGTAGAATAAGCTCCTGCCTGGCAAGTGCAGGGTCCTGAGTTTGATCCCCAGTACTGGAAAGAAAGAAAGAAAGAAAGAAAGAAAGAAAGAAAGAAAGAAAGAAAGAAAGAAAGAAAGAAAGAAAGAAAGAAAGAAAGACAGACAGACAGAAAGAAAGGAAGGAAGGATAAAAGAAATGCAGTTACAGCATTTCTAGAATCTGTGGAATACAATGAAAATAGTCCTAAGTGGGAAATTTATAGCACCAAATTCTCACATCAAGAAAACCTGAATGAGCACTAATAAGCAATTTAATGTTGCATCTCAAGCTTTGAAAAGAAACATAACAAGTCAAACCCAAAGAACATAGAATGGAGAAAATTATAAATATCAGAGTAGAAATTAACAAAATAGAAACTCATGATACAAAACAGAGAATTAATGAATCTAAGACCTTGTTCTTCAAAAGACAATAAATTTGATAAACCCTTAGTCAACCATATCAAAAAAGGAGAGAAAAACTAACATTCATGTAACATGGAATCAGTGGGTGAAATCCTTACAAATCCTTTGCAAATTCAAAAGATCATCCATACATCCTTCAAAAATCTTGATTCTCATAGGATGGAAAACCCAAAACAAATGGACAGGTTCCTAGATATGTATGAATGGCCAAACTTGAATCAAGAAAAATATAAAAATTCTGAATAAGCCAGTATCAGTTAATAAGTTGGAACATGTAAATGGAAGCTTAGAAACAAAGAAAAGTCAAGATCCTGATGGAATGATTGCTGAATTCTATAATAAATTTATAGAATATTTAATACCAATACTCTGAAAAATCTTTAATGTAAATGAAAGAGAATCAATAGTCCCTAACTCATTCCTAGAGGAAAATATTTCCCTGAACCAAAACCAGAAAAGACTGAACCAGAAAAGAGAACTATAATCCGATTGCCCTTAAAAACATAGATGCAAAAGTCCTCAATACCATACTAACAAATAGAAGGCACCAAATTATTAAGAAGATTATATACCATCACCAAGTGAGATTCAGTTTAGGAATTCAGGGATGGTTCAGCATATATAAATCAATAAATGTAATATACCATATCAACAGAGCCAATAGTAAAACCACATGATTGTCTCAACAGATGCAGAAAAACCTACTGACAAAGTCCAGCACTGATTCATAAAAAAAAAAGAAATCTTGTACAAAATCAAACTAGACGGTCTTTATATCACCTTGATCAAAGCCATCTATGAAAAATCAACATGCAACATAATTCTAAATGAAAAACAAAAACTGAAAATCTTCCCTCTAAAATCAGACACAATAAAAGGATGTCCACTATCACCACCTCTATTCAATATAGTTCTGAAAACACTGGCCAGAGAGAGAGAGAGAGAGAGAGAGAGAGAGAGACAGAGACAGAGACAGAGACAGAGACAGAGACAGAGAGAGAGACATAAAGAGACAGAGAGAGACAGAGAAACAGAGAGAGAGAAAAACAGAAACAGAGAGAGAAATAAAAGGAAGAAAGATAAACAATTATATATCTATTTGCAAATGAGATTCCACTTCATGATACTCCAGAAGAGCCCAAAAACTAAACCAAAGGAATTCTAGATTTAATAATCAAAGTTAGTTGCATAGATTGATATAAAGTCAACACACAAAAATCAGTAGTACTGCTGGATACAAACAACAAACAGAAAAAAATCATGGAAATCACACCATTCACAATAGCATGCCATAAAGATATTTGGAATCAATTTAACAAAAAACTAAAACATTGATACATTGCAAATTATAGTATGCTAAAAAGGAATTCAAAGAAGATAACAAAAAATGGAAATATATCCCTTGCTTATAAATAGGAAGAACCAAAATAGTGCAAATGGCCATAATCCCAAAACTGTTATATAAATTTAATACAGTTGCAATCAAAATGCCATCAACATACTTCATAGAATTAGTAAAAACATTCCTAAAATTCATTTAGAACTAGAAGACACCTAGAATAGCAAAAGAAATTCTGGGAAACAAAGGCAAGGCAAGAGGCATTACCATCCCTCACTAGAAATAATACTTCAAAGCTACTGTGATAAAATCAGCATTATACTCAACAACAACAACAAAAAAAACAATATCTGAAGATCAGTGCAAGATGCACACACAACTCCAAACACTAAGCCACCTTATTTTTGACAAAGTGGCCAAACATATTAAGTGGAAGAAAGATAGCTTCCTCAATAAATTGTGCTGGAAAATGTGGCTCTTTATATACTGAAGACTAAAAATAGACCCATGTCTATCCCTACATACTAAAATAAATTAAAATGGATAGTAGATGTAATATTTAAAAAGAGACCCGAAATGTACTAGAGGAGAGAGCAGATAGAAATCTTGAAGGCCTATGAGTCTGCACACAGTTATTGAACACAACCCAAAATGCATGAAAACTGCTTCAAAGGATCAACAACTGGGACCTCATCTCATTAAAAAGCTCTGGTACATCAAAGGAAATCACCAGCAGAGTGAAAGACAAGCCATGGATTGTAAAAATAATATTAGCCAACTGTCTGTCATACAGAGGACCTCTATCTACAGCATACAAAGAAGTGAAATAATCAGATCTCCCGAATTCAAAGACCTAATCAAAAATTAGGTGATGGAGATGAATACTCACTTCTCAGATGAAGACATATGAATGTCAAATAAATACATGAAAAATGTTCAACATCACTAGTAATTCAAGAGATTCAATTTAAAATAACACTGAGATGGAAGCTGTTCCCAATCTGAATATCTTCCCGGAAGAATTATAAACATCATACCACAGCACTACATGTGTACCCATGTTATGGCAGCACAATATGTAATTGTTAAATCCTAGAAACAACTCAAATGTCCATCAACGATGGAATACATAAAAATATGTTTGTTCACCCTAGAGAAGCACTCGGTGATAAAGAAGGATAAATATGAGACTTTTATAGGTAAATGAATGCAACCTGAGATCATACTGACTGTTGCAATAATTAAAACTTATATGTGTAGGTATCGTATTACTTCCTTGGTGTGTGAAGCTGAAAGATCAAATACATACATTAGATACTGGCAACTGGGAAGAAGTTGTTAGAAAGGAAATCTGAGATAAGATGTCAGGAAGGAGAAGGGAAGAAAGGCAAAGAGAAAAAAATGCAAGTTGCTTATATTAGTAGTGTTTCTTATTTTGCAGAAAAAAAAATGAGAAAGGTTTGCCCTTATATTGATTGGAGAATCTTTATACCTATATCTTCTACTCTCTGTAACTACTTTAAAAACATATGCAAGGTATTAACTATTGTTATTCACTTATCATCTTGTTAGGAACTTCTGTTTTAACTCTTACAATAAAATAATAAAGAAGTGAACATATGAAAATCTTTTCCAAAGATTTCTTCTTACAAACAAACACTTTGAAAAGAACATCATCTCATTTTCCATAGCATGGAGCAGAATAAAGTCTGTAAGAGTCAGCTTAGCCAGAGCAACAGATTTTTTTTTATTTTGATAACTATAAAACATTACTCCAATAAATTTTAAGAGAAAACAATAGAATGATATTCCATGCATAGCCAGATCGTACTGATAAAATGTCTTTCCTATATAAGTTGAACTAGGTATTTACTGCAATATTTGTTATTGATTTCAAAATGTCATATTCTTAGAAACAGTAAAAAAGCACAAATTTAATTTGGTAATAAAAATACCTCAAAGAGATTAACAGTGTTGAGGATGAAGAGCAAACGTTGGGGACTCACACTTCTTGAACTTAATGAAAATTACAAACATACTTAACAAAACGGTATGATATTGGTATAAAAAGAAATAGTCCATTAAAACTGAGTAATGATCTAAAGAAATGAACTCTCAACTATTTGGGCAAATAATCCCTTACACAGTTCCAGGCCTCCACAATTGACACAGCCTATTCTCTGCAGGAATGATGGAAAGTTTGCATATCCACATGAAACAAAACAGGTCTCATCCTACCGCACATGCATAATCTCAGGTCTACTCAAAAGGGATTAAAGTCTGCAGAGTAAGACCTGCATTCATGAAGTCCTAAGAGAAAGTCAGGAAAGCTCCACAGTAGCCTTGATAATGATCTATCGAATATAATAACCACAATGCAGACAACAAAAGCAAAAATAGACAAGTGTAGTGCAACAAACTAAAATCCTTATTTATAGCACAATAACTGAAAAAAAGAAAAATACAGCAGGAGAAATATATTAAAAACTGTCTGATGAGGGATTAATAGTTGTAATGTCTACAGAGCTCACATAATAAAACCAAGTGACTTAATTTTAAAATGTGCAAAATGTCTGGACACTTGCCTAAAGAATAATACAAATGGGCAGGCAGTATGTGAAGAGCGCTCAACATCCCTAAGTAAGAAAAGCCAACCAAAATCCCATATCAACATCGCATCTCTTGTAATGGTCATTTCATATTTTTAAAAAGGAAAACTAAGAAAATCGCATTTGTGAGGATATGGAGAAATAGAAACCCTAGTGGGAAATGTCATAGATGCTGTGGACAGCACTGCTGGGTTGCTCAGAAAATAGAGAAAAATAAAACCAGATATAATGTTTCAGAAATCTCATTTCTTATTATTTTCCCAAATAACCAAAATTGTGATTTTGAAGGAGTATTCAGACTCCAAGCTCACTGTAGTATTATTCATCAAGATCTTAAATATAAACAACTTTAATATCCATGGAAGATTGAGTAGATAGAGAAAATGTTACACATATAAAATATATATATATATATATATATATATATATATATATACACACATATATACAATATATTATCACTCAGCTTTTGCAAAGACAGTTTGTTACATGCTGCAATATGAAAGCGGGTTAAGTGAAATCTACTAGGTACATAAGAACAAGCAATGTATGTCAGGTGTCTGGAGCAAACCCATAGGATAGACAGATAGACAGACAGACAGACAGACAGACAGACAGACAGACAGATAGATAGCTAGATAGATAGATGGTAGATAATAGACAGATAGAATGTCATGTCAACCATAACAATATTTCAGATATTCCCTGTCCCATAATCCATGAAGAATTCATACTGTACTATACATGGCAATGGAAAAATGGATAGATTTCATGTTGTCTTTACCAAACCAAAAAATATGTTATAAGTAATACTTCACAAACATTTGGATGAGCATTGAGAAGAAGCAAAAGGAAAAAATGATACAGTGTTAGTTCTCAAACGATTAGCAAGAATATAACAGATTTTTTTTGCTAGCTCAGCCTGCCCTGAGGGTGGGGCCTGTGGTGCAGGGGATGGAACTGCAGTCCCCTATGCCTGCATAAGCTTACCTAAGGAGGCACCCTATTACATAATTATTAAGTGATTTAAAACTTATTTAAAGCTCAAAATGAAAATATAAACACTACCATCATACATGTAAAAATACCTCAGTCTGGGCTGATGCTGTTCACTCCTGGAAAAGAGCTCCTTCTCTCTACACCTCTGAGCAGCAACTGAAGTTTATCAAGATGCCCCTGGAGAACAGTAAGTTATGCTGTAACATTTATCTGTCTGAAACAGGATATTAGTATTTCAAGGTCTATACTTGGAAGGACATATTAATTAGGTTCAAGTGATTATAAAATATTTTTATAGGAGCATTACTGTAATTTTACATCAGTCCCTAAATGTTATCAACAGAGTCATCTGCAACAGTGTTTATCTAAATCTTGCAGGAGTAGAGAGCACTTTCTTCCATGACACATCTTTTTGAAGTCATGATTATGTGATCAATTGCTTCTGTTAATAACTGAGGCTTCTTGATTAGAAGATCTTTTTCCTGGTTTCCTGCTACCTGTATTTCCATTCAGCAGGAATATAGACATTCAGAGAAGAGCTGTCAGTCACATGGCTTGACTTTTACAAAAGAAAAGTTGTCCTTTCATAGTCACAGCATCCAACCTGGGCTGTGTGTATCCTACACATAGGAAACTTAGAGCGAATTTTATAAATGTTAATAGTCACCAATGTTTAAAATAAAAAAAGAGACAAAAAAGGAAAATCTATTTCTGCCTCTGTGAGGTTAAACACTTAGGTGTAGATACGGTTCACTGTGCTCAGTCAGTTATGCCTGAGACTGTGTCTCTGGAAGGCCCTTCGCAGGATACACAAACCTAACACTTCCTACTGCTTCTCAAATCCATCCTCAGGAACAAACATATTTAGATTCTCAGTTGTTTCCAAGGAAATGTATTTAATGGGTTCACCTCTCAGCAGAAATGAAATCATTAAGCTACACTACAGATGAAGAGCTCAACAGTATTGATCAATGAAAACATCATCAGAACACCATAACTTTCCATAAAAGTGAAACATATCTTTGTTTTTAATTGCAAAAATGCAGTATGAGAAAAATTAATCCCAGCTCACAAACTGAATTCACCAAAATATTGAAAAATCATCTCACATGAACAGAACATATTTGGATATTGAAAAACTAAACAGTTAGAAAAATAACCAGCATAGTAAAACGAAAGTTAAAAGTTAAAACTTATTCCTTCAGAGACATGGTTTCTCCCAAATTCATTAGGCCTAGGATGCAAACAGTACCCCTCACCTCCACAAACACAGTCTGTAGATGTCAGCACTAGATCAGCTTCTCCAGACTTCTACGTACTGATATCATAACCACAGCCTTCAAAAATCCTTGATAAACAGACAGAATACACAGATCCTGCTCCAGGAGGCCAGACCCCACAGAGATGCGACCAGCCTAGGCATGTATGTTGTCTGCCTTCTGCTCCTTACTATAAAAGGCCCTTGTGCACCTGTAAAATGTTTATTTCAAACAAATGAAGCTCCTCAATCTCTGCAGAACAAGCACTGAATAAAGCCTTTTTCCTTTTTTTTTTTATTCAAAAATGAGTGGCTTCCTCTGGGTTGGTCAGCAGTGAAAAATAAATGACCCTGTTTACTGTGACCTGACTGGTGGGTAATAGAAAGAGCATTTAAGTACCCTGAAGGTCCCAAGACCAAGGACAGTGCAGAGGTCACCTGCAAACTGTAGATGTGGGGATCACTGGAACAAGTTAGAGACATCAAACCTGGGGACTCCACAAAGAGAACCACAACTGTAAGAAGAGCTCCATTTGGGGGAAACTCAAAGGCATTTTCAGGCTGGCAGAGAAATCTGAGGCTGTGGTTAGCCAGGCTCTGAAACATTTAGGCAAACTATGAAGTAGAACCAACTCCTGGTATTAAAAATATTTGTTATTGCTGTGGTGAAGAAACTCTTCTAGGAAGCTGACCGGGTAGGACACCAGCAAACAAAGCAAAGCCTTAAGTAGCACCAAAGCTAACACAGAAAATGTCTACATGTGTATATATGTAAATACATACATACATACATATATATACATATGTGTGTGTATACATATATATACATATACATATACATATACATATACATATATATATATATATATATATATATATATATATATACAATTATACAGTTATGACATTTGCTGGATTTAATCTGCACATAGCAGGCACAATAACATCAATTATTCACATGAAGAAACTGATGTAGAAAGCATGCCATTCACAAATCCATTTCACCCTATATGTTGTGGTGTTTCCATTAGAACCTAGAAACTCTCCAGTAACTAAAACCTGTGGTACTGCCGCCAGCTGCTCTCAAGGCTACTTGATGCCGTGAATCCCAGAGTTAAGCCAGTAGATAGATGTTAATGAGTTCAGGGACCAAAGGGTTGCAAGACAGTGTACATTGCCAGGTACAGTTAAATGGAATGAAGACCTCAGCTTACAACACATTTGTAGTCGCTTACTAGCTCTCAGGCTCAAAGGCAGGGGTGGTGTTTCTAGAATGAGTCCTTTAGCTTTGCTGCTCGCCATGGCCTGCAGTCCAGCGATATCAGGGAAGGGAGCGGTCTTTAAAAGCCCTCCTTCTTTAGCTGAGACTTAATTTACAGTAGAACATAGCTTTCCTAAATGTCTTCCCTAAATTTTTTCATGATGAAAGGCAAGGAGGGAACTCTGACCATCTGAAAAGGAAAGGAAGACATTGTATAATTTGAAAGCAACTTCTAAGACATACATAAATAAACGTCACAAAATGCCAGTTTCCCTAAATACAGAGGCTGAGATAGGAGGATCCCCTGAGCCACATGCTGGGCTCAAGGCCAGCCTGAAGAGTATAGAGAGACCCTGTCTCAAAAAAAGAAAAAAAAAAAAAAAAAAGAAAGAAAGAAAAAAGAAATCAAAACAAAGTATCCAAACTCACACTTGGTGCAGAAGTTCTTACAGCACTGTCTGCTTTCTCATGTGAAGCTGTCATGTACTGTGTATCTATTTTACAATCCGTTGGCCGGCCAAATAGCTCAGTGGATTACAGAGCCTGCAAGCAGGTCCAGGTGCGGGAGATACGATCCCCGGGGCTGCCGTGTGGGCCCCACCCCTGGGGGGGGCGTACTGAGAGGGCATTTGGGACTGGGCATGGAGGCGCGCACCCTTAATCCTAGCTCTTGGAGGGTGTAAACAGGAGGATCACCACGATTCTGATCTAGTTTTGAGACCCTGAACACCCTGTGGACCCCTCCCTAATATACAAAAAAAAAAAAAAAAAAAAAATTACAAGTCCCTTTCCCTATGCGGCACAGTGCCATAGTTTGCTTATGTGTTTTGACTGACTTCTCTCATCAAAGACTTAAAGAATGAACAACCAAAACCTGGGGTATTGATTCCTTGCGATGTCAGTGTGCAGCTCACTAGTGACACAAAAGCCCAACAATTACAGAAAGCTGTTTGTTTGAAATTCTCGTTGCTGAAAAGTGTAAAGAGCCGTATGTTTTCTGAAAGATTTTATTAACCACAGAAAAACAAACAACATAATAGTATATTCATCTCATGGTAAGAGATATCTAATGACAACTGATTTTATTGTTAACTGAAACATCAATTTTATGCCTGTGGAAAAATATAATTCAATTTACCACCTTAAAACAACTTTCTAATACTATATGGGAGGTGGAGAGGTAGCTCAGTGCACTAGAGCACCTACACAGGCAGGCTTAGGCAAGTGCAGGGACCACAGTTTGATCCCTGACACCATATGCTGCACTAACCCTGCCCCAGGCCAAGCTGAGCTGACCAGAGCCCAAGCGTAGTGGTGTACACCTATAATCCCAGTGCTGTGGTGGCTGAAAGCTGGAGGATCACAACAAGTCTGAGCTGTGTGGTGAGACCCTGAAACAACCAAATACATTTAAAAATTAATGAAATCATATTTTCCTTAGTTGCTAACTAACTTACAAAATAATTACAGTGACTTAGGAAAATATCTTTCTTTGAAAGGATAGTATTCCTTTTCCAACTCTCCCAAATCAAAAAACAAACGGCATGTATATGATTGCTACACCTATCTGCAAGCCAGATTAGTGTTTAGTGGTTACTGCTCACATGCTGGAGCATGATGACCAACAATTGTAAGTGACAGCTTTCTTTCCACTGAGCACTAGCCATTGAGAAACTGGTCAATGCTTTGGAAGAATAAGAACGTTTTGATAAAGTTTAACAGGTGTTTATCCTGTTTGTTTTTTATTTTTACACTGGACTTACCAATACTTCTAACAATCTAATGGGGACTATAGAGATTCATGTTGAATATTGTTACCCTTTCTCAATATTTACATGGCAAACTAGAAAAAAATATATATATATACATACATATATATATATGTATATGTTTTTGTAAGTGCATATGTAGGCATTTTGACTTATAATCCTTCAAACAGACTTACTGAAGTACATATTTAAGGAAATCACACCACCACCGTGCACAAACACTCTTATTTAACTCACCAAAGATTTCTCTCCGCTGTTGTAAAGACTAAGTGATATAATCAGTTTAGCGAATGATGAAGAACTGTCAAACTAAAAGGAGCTCCAAACATTAATCCCTTCCTAAATTCTAGAAAGATATTTCTTCCATCCAAGAACTAACAAGGCCCGATCTGCTTAGTTTCTGAGATCAGATGAGATCAGGCACATTCAGGGTGGTGTGACAATAGAGTAGAAAGATATTTCTATCAGAAATAAATAGGCGCGAACCATTTTACACATGATTTTAATGCTATTTTGCAAGTAGTATTTTAGTCATATCTCAATAACAAATTTAAACAATGGTTTCAATAATTATCTATAATGGTGGGCATTAAAGAGAAAGTAATATCTATTATTTCCAAAATAGTGAGATGATATTCTAACACTGTTATTTTATTAAGATTTAGTATTTTAAATTTTTTGATTGTGTATTTCAATAAAACGTTCATTTGAAAAAATGAACATTTATTTGAAAAAATAATTTATCTGACCAGAGAAAAAAATATCTTCATGCTTTTTTTCTTCTTTTTTCTTTGCCTTCTATTTATCTTTTTTTACTCAGTAGCACACAACTGTGGCACTAACACAGAGACCAATAAGGGTTATAGTTAGAAAATAGGGCAAAATTTCCTCTCAAAGTCTAGCATTTTTATATGGGTTGATTTCAGTGTATCTGTGTTTTTAAAATTGCACAATAGGCTCCCTATTGTGAATAGCTTTTCAAATATTGTGGTCTCTCTTCTTGCTACCAACTCAGTTGCTTTCTTCCTCCAAGATAATACTGCATCTCATTGCTGTGGCATTCTGTTAATGCTAGGTTTTGGTTTCATTTGCTTGTGCAGCCTTCTTTGACTCTGGCATCCCTTGAAGCACGGTGAGATTTATGAGACTGTGGATTTGATTTCTGAACTAGAACAATGGCTGCCAAAAAGGAATTCTAAACTTCACAAAAATACCTGTTTTTCTATTTCACCATGTTTCCTTTTTTAGGCACTGGAAAATTTATTTCCATCACAACTATGACAACTCTATCACACGTCACAGATCTTATCCTTTGATGACGAAGAATCAAAAGAAGACACTCATTCAGCAAAAGCCTTAGATATTTGCATCCAGACCAGAAGTCTGGCAAGAAACTTCTATTCCAGTGCCTGCTCAGTGCTGTATTCGCTGAAGATACCACTTTGGAAAGGCCAAATTAAGGGGCATTGAATTTCACACAGTTTAAATTACATTGTCTAAGCATTCAATCCACCTGGATACCTCTTAGAACCAGAGATTTCCAGTGTCCAGTCCATGTCTTCTGATATCTAAATCTTGGAGACCAGGGATCTTTAATCTAAAGTTTCACCCCAATGTATCTGATATTAGAAAGGTTGGTGAACCATGTCTTGACAAAAATAGCCCTTCCTATTTCTTTGTTTTTACTGAGCTCTCTCACCTATCAAACATGAGAAAGGGCAAGTGGAATTTCTATTGGAAATGAAAAATGCACTTAGACATAGGTGGGGTACCACTCCAGACTGCTTCACAGTTCAGGGCATCTGAGACACACTGATAACATGAGCCTTCTGTCTGGAGCATACAGCAAGTTACAGTTACATAACCAAGATTTAGCATTAGACAGCCAGGCATGCACTCGTTAAATCGGTATGGAAGCACATAAATATGTGATAACAGTGTGTATAAGAATTAAACAATAAAGATAATAAGCAGTAAAGAGGCTGTTCTTGCTCTGCTGCACTCCCTGCTACCACTGGGTTGCTGATGTCTTCCATACTGAGTTCTTCAACTTAGGGCCCTCACCTGCAAAAATCTCTCTTGGGACCCCTTAGGCCTGAAAACATATTTCGGAAAATATACTATCTAGCTGATTGTTCTTAGAAAGGAACTCTGTAAAAAATAGTACTCCATGAGGTTTCTTAAATATTTGCATGTTACAAAGTATAATTTCATATGATGAATTTTAAGATTTACAGGTCAAAGATGGATATTATTCTTATTTTAAAAATTTTGATAACTAATTTGTACAGATTTTCTGTATGTTCCAACATTAAGAGCACTGTAGATCAAATCTGACATTTGAATTTTCTCATGATTTTTCCCCTTTCACTTATGGTATGAAAGGATGTAAACTGCAAGAAATCTTGCATTTAAAAATAGTTCGCTTTCCTGGAACTGGAGGTGAGAACAGTTTTACTCCATGGCTCATGTTAATCAAAATTATTAGCAGCCAACATACATTCCAACAATAAAACACTCTTACTTTGCCTCTACTCTCTGCCAGTAAATCACAGTGTCTACCAAATCTTGGAAAACTGTATTTAAAATGTATTTTTTAAATCATTTATTTCTTTATCTAATACAGGTCCTCACTATACAGCTCAGACTGATAGAGATCCTCCCCCAGTGCTGACTCTACAGGTGTGCACCACCATACCTGGTTTGGGGGGTGGCATGGAACAGTCAGAGTTCCAGGACCTGCACAGCATGTGTGGGTCCTTGTGCTTGTGAGGCAGATCCTTAAACCACTGAGCTATCTCCCCAGCCAAAACCAGTACTAAGCCAGAACTTATTTTCTCATGAGAACCCCTGTAATCCAAGCTTGACTGTAGCAATATCATTAGTCTGTCTGTGTGATCAGTTAACACAGTATGAGATGATAAATGCCTTTCACTGAAGAAAATTAGTGAGTGTGTATGGGTTTTACAGATATGTACATCTCGGAATGTTACTTATCCCTTATTATTCTCTTTCTTTCCATAAGTAACATATCTGTAAAACCCATTTTCAAGTGTTATTCCAAGTCTTAGGTGTGTAATGGATAAGAATTAATGAGCTAGGCCAGCAGTAAGTCAAGGGGAAAATAAGAAAAAGCCATTGTTGATATGGAGAGCATGGAATCATAGTTTGTGACTAAATTGTTATTTCTGTAGAGTATCATACTCTAATCAAATGAGTTTTTTTTTTTTTTCCTTCAGCTGAACTGGGCATTGAACTCAGGCCCTTGACCTTGCCAGACAAATGCTTATTCTACTGAGCAACCTCCCCAGCCCCAAGTGTGGGCATTTTTAAAATGGACTTTTATTACAGTATATGCCAAGACTGGGTTGGAAAATAAAGATGACATAAGAAAGCACTCTTGCTCAGAAGAAGAGCCCACTACTGGCTCAGCAAGCCGAGTGATGCTGTTGCAGATCAGTGTGTGGTCAGCTGTGAGCCTGAGAAAAATGCTTTAAACTCCAAGTATATGACTGTTGAATGCCAACAAATATTCATAGATAAATAAATTAAGACTGATTATGGATTTGATTTTACAATGATAAGAATGAAGGAAAGAATATTCTATGCCCTCCAGAAAATAGTTTAAACTAGAGGATGGCATTTACTATATGGAGACATAGTAAAGGGATAGTGAGTGGATACTCTTGGATATAACATACTTCTCTGGTTTTGAAAGATAGATGTACAAGGTTGGCATCCTGTATTCCTAGTGAAATCTAAAATCGGTACCTGAAGGCAAGTTTGAGCTCAGTGCAATGATGAACTGCCCAAGATGGAAAATTCTGTCAAGGCCCTTGAGAAGCTCCCAACTGTGATTGTCAGTGCGGCCTGCCTCAGGGAAAGAGCAATAGAAGACTTTGATCTCTTTCTGATATTCAAAGCCAAGACTCTGCTATCTGCCTTTGAGGAGACAAGGATTTTCTGCCAAAATGGAGATGACAAGATGAAAGGGCAATTTCTGCCTTCAGATCTGCCAGATGTTAAAAGTACAAATGTGGGCAAGTCCCACTCCCATTTCCACAGAATATCTTTCACAGACCTGTTGTGAAGATTAAATCAACTACTACGTTTTCCAAAAGGCATTGGGGTTGGTGAGGTCATACCAACACAATGGTGCAGAAGAGAAGACAAATGTGATAATAAGAATGAAGAAGGTTTTCAGAGCAAGGCAGAACTCACTCTGACATTCAAGGCTTTTGTCTCTTCTTTCTAGCCTCAACCTTATCAAAACCTTGATGGCCTCCTACCCCTCTCTGCAGTCTCTTCTCTGTGACAGGTATTAAGTGACTTCTGTGCATGACTATACAATGAACAATTATAATTTCTCCAAGAAGTTAGCATTGCTGGCATCCCAGAATATAGATTGGAAACCTGAGGTGAAAAGCTTCCTAGTCTACACTGAACTGAGCCAGACCAGTGAGCGCACATATATCTGATGCCAAAGCCTGTGTAAGAAGTGGTCTTTGCAGGCAGCCTCCAGTGCAACACCACAGGGAACCAGACCCGGGGGCCAGCTGCCCACGTACTGTGTTGTATAACATGGCTTCAGAGTCCTCAGCGCTTACTAGTGCTGCCAACACCTTCTGTCCTATGCTCACATACACCACGCACTTTAATATGATCTCTTAATGTCCCCTTCAAGAACGCAATATTGTGCAAATTCATTACAATCTAACCCTCTGTTTTTCAAAACGATAAGGGGAAATTTCACATCCATTTTGCATAGCAATGTCACAAAGACGAAGATGTAGAAATTGATGGAAAATGAATTATCTACAAACAACTTTAATGATGTACAATTTTATAATATTTTTTATTTTAGCAATTACTTCATGTTCTGAAATTTAAAATCAGAAAATTGTTGTAAGAGAGTCATGACTTTTTTTACATGAATAAATTTTCCTGGAAGGCTGTCAAATAATCCTGTGTAAATCACAAACTAACCTATCTTCAGAGGTGAGGCATGGTCCACTGCAGACAATAGGCTGAGATACAAAGCTTTTACTATTCCTATTTTATTTTTAATTTAACTTGATTTTCCTTTTCATTTTTATTTGTTTAGTTTGTTTAGTGTATTGCTACAGTTTATTTTATTTTTTTTTGTTATTTTTTTATTTTTATTCAACCCAAGGATTGAACTCAGGCCCTTGCGCTTTCCAGGGAACTGCCTATTCCACTGGCCACTTCCCCAGTCCTCATCATTATTTTAATTTGCATCTTTTACATGTTCGGTGATGTTGAACTTTCGTCATATGTTTATTTACCAGTTGTTCTTCAACTGACATGTGTGCATTTATTGTAGATGTGCATTTGTTGACTGAGTCTTTCATTTTAGAGTGATATTTTTCAGTTCTTTATGTTTTCAATTTTAGTCCTTTGAGGAACAACTGGCAAAAACTTTTTCCTATACTGTGGGTTGCAGGGGCTTTAATCTGCTGAGCTATTTTGCTGGCCGTTGTTTTACTATTTATAACTTTGATTCATTTTGATTTTAGTTTAGAGCATTATGAGAGACATGGGTCTAGATAGAAAGCCTCCATTCTGGGATAAAATGGAGACACAAAAAGCAGACACTACTAATGTTATGGTCCTTCCTCTGCTATTTATTTTGTCAAACCATGTTTTGTCTGTTTTCATCACTTCCAGCCTTTTCCCATGTGGAAGTGCAGCTGAGGAAGCTTCACCCTGTGAGGAATGTAGGTTGCCTCTTCACTCTGTTGTTGATTTCATTTGCTGTACCCACATGACCAGCAAGACTGAGCCATCTTGGAATTTGTATTTATTTATCCTTTGATATTGAGCAGGACCCAGGCTTTGCTCAGAAGTGTGGCATAGAGGAGTCTGTGCTGCATGGAATGAAGTAATGGTGCTGCTGGAAGTCTCTCCAACCCACAGATTCTAGTAAACTGAAGAGGAGGTTTGTTGTGCTCTGAATGGGAAGAAATAATCTAAGAAATTGTAGGTGGGTTCCCACTTTAGGAAGACAGTGGTTTGTATGATCTTACATGGAATCTGTTTCAGCCCTATGTGTCTGGTTTCACTTTTTTTTTTTTTTTTGGCAGAACCAGGGATTGAACTCAGGCCCTTGCATTTGCCAGGGAAGTGCTTATTCCACTGAGCTATCTCCCCACCCCTGGTTTCACATCTTTAGTTATATGGCCGCTCCAAGATTCATTGTTCTCATCTGTGTGAAAAGTAGAAAAATGCTTATATCTATGGGCTGCAGTGAGAATTTGCTCAAGCAATGGGTAAAGAGCTTTGCATGGTTATTGGGTCTTGTAAGGATCCTGATTCAGTACTATGACTATTAATTCTTTCCCTTTGCAGGCTACAGGGATGCGCAGCAATCTTGCTGCACATTTCTGTGTCATTGCATCAGTTCATAATTTCCTTTAGAGCTGACCGCAGGCAGAATTTACTAGACATGGTGGAAAATAAAAATAGTGAGTAAGATATATAACATGCAGAGAAGAAGGGTTGACTGAGGAGGTGGGCCAGATGCCAAGCAGGTGACCAGAGTGAAAGATATCTGATGGTAAAATATAATTGCCTACATTGTTTTTTTGCCAAAATTCAATCTTTCAATTTGTTGTCAGAAGATGAAATGGGTGTGACTGTGGAATGTGCATTCTCTTCCAGGACCTGTGCTAAGGGTTATATTTGAGTTGGGATAAGTGGGAATTGAACTTCTATCTTCATATCCTTGTCTGCACTTATAAGTCCTGTTCAGCTGTATTTAGCAGAGCCTATCAAGACACTTCTGAACACACATTTGGAAAGAGTTTGCCTCACAATGTTCACATTCAATATTCTTCAAGCTGAGCATGTATTATCTTCCTTTCACATGAATCCACTCTTAAAATTTCCACCTCAGTTGTCATCGGTGTTCACACAATGTCACAAGTTATAAAACTTAAAGTCAGCTCTAATTTTTGCTTTCTGCTGGGTTCTGTAAAAAAATTGAGCAGAAGATATGTGTATCAAAACCACAAGGTAAGTAGAAATATCTCCTAAACTGCATGTCTTCACTATATTTCCAAATTTGTCCTTTCAGTCATTGGGGGAGATAATAGCATGCCATGGCTGCTTCTGCAAACCTGGACTCATACAAACTAAGTGCAATCCTCAAACACTATTTCCTAAACTTTACAGAAGACTGCTTAACATACTTCTGCCTTTGGATGTTGCTCTAAAAAGTAGAGCAGCAAGTGTCACCAGCTTAGGTAGTTGTAGTAATGCACGTGGATCTGAAATATAAAAAGCACTCACAATAATTTCCAGCATTCACTAATTGTTTGGGTAGTTTTCTAGATCCCACACATGATTCTTAGCTCTAGTCCATGCTCCTTGGTGTTTTTCACAACTACCAATCTTCAAAGTTGTGTTCCTAAGACACTAATCCTATCAATATCCATCAGATTTGAAGGCTTTTTTGCTGATTCACATATTGAGTGAAAATGAAAGCCCTCTGGGACCAGGGAGATGGCTCAGTGGAATAAGCGCTTCCCTGACAAGGGCGAGGGCCTGAGTTCAATCCCGGTTCCACCAAAAAAAAAAAAAAAAAAAAGTAACTGAAAGCCCTCTGAATCTCAAAGTTTTTGTTTGTCCAGATTTGAAACCACACCCTCTTTCTCTTTGGTTGTATCCTTCATATTCACTCAAACATTAAGCTGAAAGAAACAATGACCACTCTCCTCTCCTGCTAAAGTATCAGATACCATTCCTGTTCCTTTCAAAGAGTCCTCCCTGTTTTACTTCCCTTTTCACCCAATATTCTATCCTTACATCCCTCTTTTTTGACATAACTTAAAATCTCCTACCATAATGACTCATGTATATTAAGTCCATCAATGTGTAATTATGAGGTAAGTGGATGAAGCATTATTATGTTTCATAGCTGCACATATTTTAGATGAATCCCACTAAAAAAGGCTATTTCCCATTATTGGAGATTTCATTAAATTATATGTTAAGTACATTTATGAATTATTTTTATTCTGGGTAAAGTTATGATAATTAATCAGTGCTTCTTTTGCACATTTACTTTTTATACCTGAATACAAAAACAAAAAACATCAAAATAAGAACATCTTTCCAGGAGCTTGAAAGTGTTGTTTTAGACATCATGTCCTAAAACATCACATTAAGTAAACTCACATTCTGGTTTCCTGATAAAATCAGAATTCATATCTGTTACTTCAGATTTCTTATGAACATCGTTTTCCTTCTTGTTCATAAGTACTCTGATTTCAGTGGTAAATTATAATGTCACTTAATAATAAAGAATTATAATTATAAGTTAAGAATTGTAATATCTCAAAAGAAAATATAATATCCTAACTTGTAAGGTTATAGAGAAAGTAAAGCCTGTGGCAGTAAGGATTTCCAGTGTTGCATGATAACCAGGTCTTTCTATAGGCAACATCCCAAGAGCACATTACCACTTTTAAGAAAATTTACTCTATGTCTTTGTTCCAATTACTCAATATCAACCTGACCTAAGATTAAGAGACTCGCTTAGCTGTGACTGGATCGGGTGAGTCAACCCACTGATGCTCACAGCCGGAGGTCTTCTAAGGAGGGCAGGCCTAGTTGGAGGAGGTGAGCATAGGGAGGTGCCTTTGAAGAGCACATCTTATGCTGGACTTTTCCCCAGGATCTGCTTCCTACCTGCCACAAAATGAGGGATTTTGCTCTCCTGCACCATTCTGTGAAGACGTTTCTGCCTCGGAACAACCCCACAGTGCTCTGAAATCTCTCAAGACAGGAACTTAATAAATACTTCCTCCTTTCACTTACGTGTCAGGTATTTTGGGCACAGGAACAAAGACCTAAATCAGTCTTCTAAGGGCCTTTGTGCTTTATGTGTGCTGTATAAGGGCTTTCTCATCTCTGCACCCTAAACATGCTCTTCCTTATTCTCCCTGTTAGGGCCACAGCACCTCCACAAGGAAGTTCTGAAAGACTCCAGAAACACAGGTTAAAAGTTCAAAATGACTCTTTGGGATGCAACTGATTTAAATTTAGGTTCTACTGCTTGTGATGAATGGAAAAACTATGGTGCCCACCCCTAAGTTGCTAGCTGTGAATTCTGGGCTGTGTGCTCATTTTTAGCCTGAATGGACATAGAGTAAATTCATGGATGCCATCTTAGGTGAAGAGAAGTTTCTCTGTAATATTAGAGT
The DNA here is from genome assembly GCA_004027165.1 of Ctenomys sociabilis. Classification (NCBI taxonomy): domain Eukaryota; kingdom Metazoa; phylum Chordata; class Mammalia; order Rodentia; family Ctenomyidae; genus Ctenomys; species Ctenomys sociabilis. The sequence continues at coordinate 4,204 of PVKA01034760.1, read as the reverse complement.
GTTTCTACTACGAAGAATAGACCATGTCAGTCCTGGGTAGCAAAATCTATAGCCACTACTATAATCAGCCTTGTTGGAAGCATTTATGTAAATGGTAAGTTTATAAATTTAGGATTGCAAGGTGTCATTGTCTTGCTATGAAAAAAGGCCTTTCAAATCCTGTGATCTGAGGCATGTGCTTTTGGTTCAGTACTTTATGCTTTTGTTTGCACTGCTCTTGTCATTCTAAGATTTTCTCTTCCAGGTTGTGTCTCAGGTTATTGGCTTAGTTATAGATAGTGGCTCATGTTGTGGCCATGTCTCTGTCCATAGAGTCCTTTCCTATTACTAGACAACAGATGACAATAAATAAATGGAGGATCGTGCAGTTTTATAGGTCAGGCACAATGATAGCATTCAATATGGGAATCTATATTTCATTTGTCATCATTCAGGCATTTGACTGCTCGAAACAAAGAAATGCTGATAGTCTTTGTAGAGAAGAGAAATGTTTGATGAATGATTCAGAAATTTGAGGTCTTAAGACCAAATTCTATAGTCCAGGCATATTGGACAGCATTTCAATTGTAATTGACAGAAAATCTTGAGGCAAAGAAAGGCTATTGGTTTCCAAAACAGAAAGTGTTAACCCTGTTGTTTGGATGCCTGTCATCTCCAGTTTGGATGGCAGCTGACCAGGCCCCGTATTGCAGACTGCTGGCCCACAGGCTCAGCCTGTGTTCTACTTGGGTATTGCAAGTTCAGGTTAAATTATCTTGTCTACTTGCCCTAATTTTTATTTATGCTTGTTTTTGTTGTTGTTGTTGTTGTTTTTGTAATTTTTTGTTTTCCATAATTTTATTGAAGGACAAATCCTATTTGATCCTAATTCTATCCTCAAACTAATCAGACTCCCTCTCTGATTGGCTGCCTTTAAAAGTTTAACTTTGCTGTGGGGATTATTACCCTCCATTTTCCCATGCTTATCGATTTTGGCACAATTTCCTTTCCTGTTTTAGTAAATAGTCTTTCAATTTCTCAAAAAGAATCATGCAACTGTAAAACTCTTCTCCATCTAATTTTTGCTTCATGTAACATAGTGCATTCATTCTGCAAGCTAGGAATACTTGGAGTTATACTCATGTTCCCACTAAAAATTGATGAACCAATAAGGTAGTTTAGTAAGAGGAAAATTTCAAAAGAAAGAAAGGGTAAGAGGTCAGAAATAAAGGAGGGGAACTCCTCCTTCATTTATAAAGGAGGTCTCTGCCAACTAGATGTTGATGGCAAGAATTCTGGGTAAGCAAAGACTAGTTTCAATGACTTCATAAAGCCAGAAAAGTCTTCACAAGGAACAGAGGCATATAACAAGAGTGAAAAAAAAACACAAATAAGGTGAGATACAAATCCATCCATGCATTCTCTCCAAAAAAGGAGGCAAAGGGCACTGGGAGAACATAGAGCAGAAAAATGGGAAACCAAAGAGTGAGAACAAGAAAACCAGAAAATTCACAAAGTGTCACTATTCTGGAGGTCTCTATGGCACTGCTCATTTTCCTTCAGAAGATACAAACAGGTTGAGGAAAGTCCAGTTTGGGAAGTGCTATGCAAGCGCTGGAAGGGCTGGTTCTCTTCTAGGGCTTGTGATTCATCGCATTCTTCTGTTAGTTTTTCCAAAAAGAAGTGTGTAGGGAAATAAGGTAGGGTGTGTGAGGAATGAAGTGGAAAGTTCTTATACATGGTCAGCACAAGTGAGCACTGATGAATTAGTTTACTGGTGTGAATGCAGAACTAAAATGAGTATTTGAACAGAAACTCTCCAGTGATGTAACATTCTTAGCACTGTGGAGTTATGTGGATCAACATGCACAAATTTCTTTGTCTTGGAGAACTGATCAAAATTTGTTCTTCTCCAGTCTGTTGAGGCTTTAAGTGTGATGTTATAATGAAACTGAAGTGTTGTGAATGAGAGAAAAACAGATGACTGTTGTATTTTGGGGAAATGTAAAAAAAAAACAAAAACAGGTAAAGGATAAATTCTCACCAATAATCACAGATAGAAGAGCAAAAGGTTACTGAGCATCAGTTATTTCCCATGCACCTGGATTATTGGTGACACCATGAAAGGATATTTGTCAAACAATGCAAAACAGTGAAAACAGCGCATAATTCCCCAAGCTTGAGAATTCTCCAGGAGGAGAGGTCTCTGCCAACTAGATGTTGGATGGCAAGAATTCTGGGTAAGCAAAGACTGGTTTCAATGACTGCATAAAGCCAGAAAAGTCTTCACAAGGAACAGAGGCATATAACAAGAGAGAAGAAAAAAAAATCACAAATAAGGTGAGATCCATGGCTGACACTGACAAAGGATCTACAAACTGCAGTACAGGACTTCAGGCTAAATCCTGAGGGGATTGGACTGAACTTATCAGATACAAAAGTTACATTTCTTGTTATATAGGGCTTGCTTTATCTTGGTCTTAACCATCTGGCAGAAAAGTACAAAAATGAAGTATAAAAAGTAAAGCCATATTAACATGCTGAGCTGTAAAAAGCTTAAGTCAACAACTTCTGACAAAGCCAGGCTTACAGAAAACCCACTACTATTATGCACTACTGGACTATATTGGAATATTTTGCTGAATTCATGCACCTACAATATTTAAATGACAATGCAATACCCTTCTCTGACAAAACTAAACAAAAAAGGGGATACAAATGAATGACCATTTTGTATCCGTATATTCAAAATAAGAGAAATATACAGGTACTTTCTCTTAATTCAACGAATAGAAATATTTCTTCTGATAGTGTTTGTGGACAGGATATCATGTCTGCATCTTGTTCAATGAATAATCACTAAGACAACAATATGCAATGTACTAATTATTGAAACTGTCCTACTGTTCTGTTTTGAAACTGTCTCACTGCTATTTGTTTCTCAATAAAATTATTTAAAAAAAAAAACAAATAAGGTGAGATCTAAATCACAGTTTGTGAACCACAGAAGAGAGGTGAAAAGTGTAGAAGATAATAAAGAAAATCAAAAAAGATGATAAAGTGTGGGGGGAAGAGGGAACATGCTAACAAAATAATCAAAAGGAAGACAAAGAAGAAAGGGGAAAAAAAAATGCCAGCAAGTGTAAAATTTAACACACCTTCAGATGTGTTATTTTTTGTGTCTAGCTGTCCTTGCAAATCCTCATGCAGTCATGGGGCAGACTTCTACAGTCTGTGGTTAACTCATGATCTGCTGGGATTATGGGTGTGAATACTGCACCCCGCCTGGGGTGTGTAGCCTGAATGCACCGTAAGGGAGACAGACCTGCTCTCTGTCGCCACTGTTGCAGTTACTCCTCCCTTTTGCTCTTGCTGCTTTGCTGCCTTCCACAGCCATGAGCTGCTGCCCTCTACCATGTGCCCATCTGCCTTGGAGGCAGCTGAGTGTGGACAGTTACCTTCAGTAACTGTGAGCTAAATAAACTTCCTTTCTTTATTTTGAGCTTCAAGTATTTGTCCCAGTAACAAAAGAAGAATAACTGAGACAAAATGTTCCTAAATTTAAGCATTCGCCTGTGTGTTCTAAAAAGTCAAAGTACTGAGCCTTTCGAGATGGTTTTATTTTTTATTTTTTTATTAATTTTGTTGAGAAACAAATAACAATGAAACAGTTACAAGACAGGTTAGTAGGAGAGTTACAATAATTAATACATTCCATATTGTTGTTTTTGTAGTAGCTATTCATAGTACAAGATGCAGACATGATATCCTGTGCAAACACCACTATTAGGACAAATCTTTATCTTCATTGAATTAAGATAAAGTAGCTGTATACCTATCCTATATTTTTTGTATACAAATTGGTCCTTCATTTATATTCCCCTCTTTAGTTTTTTTTAGTACAAATAGCCATATTTTCTTTTTTTCCATAATTTTATTGAGAAACAAATAGCAATGAGACAGTTTCAAATCAAATTAGTAGGACAGTTCCAATAATTAATACATTGCATATTGCTCTCTTAGTGGTTAATTGTTGTACAAGATGGAGATATGATATTCTATTTACAAACACTATTAGAAAAGACCCCTCTATTCACTGAATTAAGAGAAAGTAGCTGTATATCTATCTTAACTATTTTCAATATACAGATACAAAATGGTCATTCATTTGTATACCCTTTCTTGTTTAGTTTTGTCAATTGAATATTATAAGTGTGTGAATTCA
>PVKA01034759.1:0-23203 GCA_004027165.1 Ctenomys sociabilis | reverse complement strand
AAAAAAAAAAAAAAAAAAAAAAAAAAAAAGACAGAAACATTGCTACAAAGACATGGGATGAGCCCTCAAGCTAGTTTTCACTTACAGACTGGGGAAGTGGTTGTTATCTGTATGGGGAAAACACAGGTCTCCTTGGTTCCTGAAGTCAGGGAAGGTACGGATTTGGACGCATTAGGATGAGGTGGCTTGGCCTGGCTGTCACACCTTGCTATCCAAAGCTCAGGATGAGGGCTGGCCAAATAGCTCAGCGGATTAAAGCACCTGCAAGCAGGTGTAGGGGCCAGGGGTTTGATCCTGGGCCTGCCTTGCAGGTCCTGCCCCTGGGGTGTGCCTCCGGGGTAAGCTAAGACGGCAATTGAGACTGGCTGTGATGGCTCAGCTCTTGGGAGGCTGTAAACAGATGGATCACTACAAGAGTCGGATCTAGTAGTGAGACCCTGGACATTCTGCAGACCCTTCAACAGAGTGTTACGAAAGCAGACCCTCTGTTTTTGTAAAAAATACAAAAACAAAAACAAAACAGAAAGATAAACAACAATAACAACAACAGAAAAAGCTCAGGATGAAGGCTGTTGAGACAGCTCAGAAGAGTAAATGCCTGATTAGGCAAGCACAGGGACAGGTTCCATCCCAGGCCCCACGTGCTGCATTGGCTCCACCCGCTGGGCTCAGTGAGCCTGGCCATGGTGGTGGTGCATACCTGTGATTCAAGCACTTGGGAAGCTGAAAACAGGAGAATCACTACAAGTCTGAGTTGCTTAGTGAGATCTTGTACCAAATACAAAAAAAAAAAAAAGATCAGAAATGGTAGATCTGGAAAATCAGCCCTCCAGGCTTGAAGGAGACTGAGGGTGGACAGGGAAGGGGGCCCGGAGAGGATGCTGGGGTAAGGGGAGGGAGTGGAAAAGTCTGGGGTGCTGGGCGGTACAGAGTGCTCAGGGCACAGCATTGCTCTGGGCTTCATAGGCTGCAGACTGCTCTGGGAGAATCAGAAGAGAAGGGTCATAGCTGTGTACTGACTACTGCGACATGTTCAAGAAATACTGTAGATGTGTTGGGTTAAGTATGATATAGATGAAAATCAACTTCACCTCTAGTTTTTAATTGTTTTTTGAGACAGGGTGCAGCCTAGTCTGGCCTCGAAGTCACTGTTGGGATATAGGTATGTGCCGCCATACTCTGCTCAGAGGGAGGATTTTTGTGGGTTTCAGTTCTAGCTAATATCATGGGCTCTGTCAGGGAAGACACACTTGCGCCAGTGAGATGGTCCAGAGCCAGCCAGATAGTTCAGCTGATTAAAGCACCTGCTTAGGCAGATGCAGGGATGAGGGTATAATCCCTGGCATGCCTCACTGGCCCTGCCCCTGAGGCATGCTAAAACAGTGACTGAGACTGGGTGTGGTGGTGCATGCCTGTAATCTCAGCAGTTGGGAGGCTGAAAACGGGAGGATCACTATGAATCTGATCTGTGTAGTAAGACCCTGCTGACCCTGTACTAAATACATTGAGAGAGAGAGAGAGAGAGAGAGAGAGAGAGAGAGAGAGAGAGAGAGAGAGAGAGAGGAGGGTCCAGAGAATGAATTAAATCAGTAAAGAGAAGTTTGAAGCCAGGGTGAACCTGAGAAATCCAGGCATTTATGGAATTCTCAGGAGAGGGCTGGAGCCATTGTCTCCTGGCCTCAAGATGCAAGGAATCCCTGAGTAACATTTACACGTGGGGGAGTGGAAAGGGAGGGAGAGGCAGAGAGCAAAAGAAAGAATCCCAGGAGGAGCAGAAAAATAACAAAAGTCATAAAGATTTCTAGCCAGACATGGTGGCATAGGTCTATAATCCCAGCACTCAGGAGGGTGAAGCAGGAGGATTGCAGGGAGTTCCAGACCAGCTTGGGCTACAAAGTGAGTTCCAGGGCAGCCTGAACTGCACGACAAAATCCTGTCTCAAAAAGACCAAAACAGGGGCTGGGGAGATGGCTCAGTGGAATAAGTGCTTCCCTGGCAAGTGCAAGGGCCTAAATTCAATCCCAGGTTCCCCAAATAAACAGGGAAAGGGACCAAAACAGAGCCGGGCGTGGTGGCGCAGGCCTGTAATCCCAGCACTCGGGAGGCTGAGGCAGGAGGATTGTTGTGAGTTCGAGACCAGCCTGAGCTACAAAGTGAGCTTAAGGCCAGCCTGAACTGCATAGTGAGACCCTGTCTCAAAAAGAAAAAAGAAAAAAAAAAAAAAAAAAAAAAAAAAAAAAAAAAAAAAAAAAAAAACAAGAAAAAAAAAAAAAAAACAGAAAAGAAAGGAAAAGAGAGTGTGCAACATTTATCTAGTTTGATAGTCACTGTCTGTGGCTACAGACAGAAATCCAAATTGAATTGCACTGTGAGCATAAAATATGCATCAGACCTTCCCTTCTTTCTTTTTTTAATGTATTTGGTGGTTGCAGGGTCTAACTACACAGCTTGAATTCTGTGGTTATCCTACTTTCAGCCTCCCCAGAGCTGGGATTACAGGCATGCACCATCATGCCTGGACTCTGGCTGCCTAAACACACTGTGGGGGCGTGGCTGGCATGGCATGTGGTACTGGGGATCTAACTGTGGTCCCTGCACTTGCCTAAGCAGGTGCTTTAGTCCCCTGAGCTATCTCTGCAGCTCCTAAAACACCTTATCTGGCTTCAAAACTGAGCTACATCCTCTGCCCCTTTAAAAATTTTTTTTTATTAAAAAAATTTAAATTTCAGGGGCTTGCCAGTTGTTTAAAGTGCCTTCTTGGGCAAACTCAGTCAGGCGCAGGGGACCACAGTTCGATCCCCAGCTCTACAAGCCACACCAGACCCATCCTTAAGGCAGCAGCTAGAAAAAAAAAATCCAAAATAAAATTAAATTTTGAGGCAGGTCTTGTTGAATTGCCAAGGTGAGGCTAGAATTTGTGATTCTCCTGCCTAGGAAGGATCTGATTGGGCCAGCTCCAGTCAGGTGTCCACAGCAGGACCAATCAGTGATGGCTAGGGTTGGTCACCTGGTGGGCAGGACTGCTGCTCCCACAGAGCACAGGTTCCTGGAGATCCACCAGTCAAGAAAAACCCTAGTTATTCCCAGTGCAGTGCTGCACATCCATAATCTCAGCTGTCTGGGAGGCTGGGGCTGGCTTGGAATTTGTGCTGTCTTCCTGCCTCAGCCTCCCCAATGTGAGGATTACAGGTGTGTCCCACCATGATTTGCTTGAGGACTACTTTTTTTCAGGACTTCCCTTGGGGGGGGGGGGAGAGAGAGAGAGAGAGAGATGAGAACCTGGGGCCAAAGGGGTATCCCACTTGGAATCAAGTTTTCCCTATGAGATTATGTCTGGGAACCCCTGGGCACCATGTTCCAGATAGCTACAACCTCTGACTATGTCACTTTCTGTGGCAGTCACTTAGCAGATGGACTAAGGGAGGGGTCACAAGCAGCCATTCTTGGGTGGCCCGGGTGGGCTCAAGGCACTCACAGAAGTGGAGGGTGAGAGAGCGCTACAGGAGATGTGCTGGTGGAGGGAGAAGTTGGAGTGACTTTGGGCTAGGAGCCAACCAATGAACGTGATGGTCTCAGGAAGCCAGAAAAGGCAAAGGTGGGCTCCTGGGAGGACAAAGAGCTACGCTCTGTGGGAGCCTGAGAGGAAGGCGTACTAGGGCTTCTTAACTGGAGCTTAGTGGCCTTTCAGGTTGCTAAGAAGCTATATCTGTTGTTGTTTTGCAGGATCAAAGTGTCAGGCAGGCACTTATGCCTCTGAGCTATCTCTCCAGCTATATCTGAACAGGGCTTGGTGGTTACCTGCAATCCAGCACTCCAGGGGGCTGAGGCAGAAAGAATCTCAAGTTTGAGCTTAGCCTGGGCTGTTTAAATTTAGTAAGACCCTTTCTCAAAATAAGGAAGGGCAGGGGATGTAGCTCAGTGGGAAGGCCCTTGTTTCAATCCCTAACTCTCCCATATACAAGAAAGAAAGAAAAGGAGGAAGATATAGTATATTTGTCAAGAGGTGGGGTGGGCCCCAATATATTGAATGGTTTGGCAGTTTAATTTATAAATTTAAATACATATGGTGCTATGAGCCTGCAAGCTTCCACCGTCAGTGCTGGGGATTGAACCAACACCTTTGCACTGAACTATATCCTCAGCTCTATTTAATTTTTAACTTTTTTTTTTTTTTTTCGTCTTTTTGAGACAGGGTCTTACTATGCAGTTGAGGCTGTCCTTAAGCTCACTTTTTAGCTCAGGCTGGTCTCGAACTCACAACAATCCGCCTGCCTCAGCCTCCCGAGTGCTGGGATTACAGGCATGCGCCACCACGCCCGGCATTTTTTTTTTTTTTTTTTAAGATATTTAGCACAGAGTCTACAGGATCTCACTACACAGATGGGACTCACAGTGATCCTTCTGTTTTTCAGTCTCCCAAGCACTGGAATTATAGGTGCACCACCATGCCCAGTCTCAATCGCTATCTCAGTGCGCCCCAGGGGGCAGGGCTGGCACGGCACACTGAACTTTTATTTTGAAACAGGGTCTAAATTGCTGGCTGACTCAGACTAAGCTTGAACTTGGGATTCTCCTGCCTCAGCCTCCCCAGTATGGCAGTGAAAGGGGTGTGCCCCTACACCAGGCTCCATTGTGCTTTTGCCCCAGACCCTATCAAGGTTGGCAGTGCATCATCCAGAGCTTCATTTAACAAAAGCCTGTGACCACACTGTGCTAATAGTGCTTTCAGGGGGAGGGTGAGGAGAAAGGTAAACCCAAGAAGGCTTGGGGGGAGGCAGAAACAAGAGACTGGATTTGCAGCTCCCATTGTAGCTAGGAGTGGTCACTGAGCAGTGCTGAGAAACAGCCAGAAATCCCTTGTTTTTCCCAATAAAGAAGCAAACCCCTCTCAGCAGAAAACCCTGAATCCTCTCAGCCTCCTTCCTTGCATGGCACTAGAATGTGTGTCACAGAGGGGCAGCAGCCCTCTTGTAACCATGAAGCAGCCAAAGTGGGCATGAAGATTGTGGCTGCGAGTGTGGTTGAGCTCAGATTACTGGGGTGGCTATGGGCTTCCTGCACGAGGTGAACCTCTGTCTGCTTACACTCTTCTAACCAATCTGAGAAATGTCACTATCTGGTGGCTATCATAGGCCAGTGCAGGATACGTAGCTGGCCCAGAGTTGATGCTCTTTTAAAGTTAACTGCATGGATGATTTTCCCGTTTCCATAAAGCCTGCCTTTGCTTTCTGCATTTGGTCCTGAGACTCTTCTGTACCTTTGTGCTGACCCACCCATCTTCCATATGACAAGATTCACCAGGTTCCTTTGCTTACAGTCGACAATTAAGACCAGGCCAGATGCAGTGACAGGGACCCAGGAAGGACTGGCTATGTGGGAGAGGATGGGGTGGGCCTTGGGGGAGGTTGAGAAGACACAAGGGCCTTTACGCCCACCTTCCTGCTGTGGCTCAGTACACCAGACCCTTTGTACACCCTCTACCTTCTGTACTGTAGGGACTGAATTCAATAAGATTTAGGAAACCAATGTAAGAAAATATAATCCAAGGATTGATGCTAACAACTTGAGGTCCACTATTTTCTTTTGTCATTTACCTAATTTCTTTCTTTCTTTTTTTTTTTTTGTTTTTGGTGGAACTGGGGATTGAACTCAGGCCCTTGTGCTTGCCAGCGAAGCACTTATTCCACTGAGCCATCTCCCTGGCCCCTTACCTAATTTCATTCTTTGTGTGTGTGGGTGTGGCTGGCTCAGCCCACCCAGGTGGCCTGTGGTGCTGGGGATGGAACCAAGGTCCCTGAGTGCTTTGCCTAAGCAGGCACTTTAGACCATTTAGCTATCTCGCTGTCCCACTAATTACATTCTTTTTTTGTTTTGGCGGTACTGGGGATTGAACTCAGGACCTTGCACTTGCCAGGCAAGTGCTTATTCTTCCTGGCCTAATTTCATTTATACCGACCTGCTGATCAGGAGAGGGGACATTACGTCCACAGTACAGAGGAGGAGGCAGAGGTTCAGGGAGGTGGAGTCATTTCTACAAAGCGACAAAGTCACAGAAGGGGCAGAGCTGGTATCTGAGCCCTAGCAGTGTAGTCCCAAATCTATATCTCCTGGACTTTGGGAACATCGTGGGGCCCTACATGCCTGAGATCTCTATGCCCTCCAGTCCTCGGCTGACCACGGGCTGCCCACCACGACCCCGGCACGCCCTCCCTTCCCCTCCTGTGCCCGGCCCGAGTCTGCGCTGACCCTGCCTTGAGCTGCATGAGCGCCTCCTCCACACGGGGCTGGTTGTAGCGCACCATGTAGCTGTGCATGTCGGGGTAGTTGCTGCGGATGTTCTTCTCTGTGGACCCGTTGGGCACTGTCCCAAACTTCAGGGGTGGGTACTGCTCCTGGGGCCGCTGGAACTGGGGCAGAAGGCAGAATCATTAAGGTGTCTCCCCAAGAGATAGCCCTGACCCTGATGAACCCATATAATTCAGGTTAGTCTTGAACTCACTATGTAGCCCAGCTGGCCTCAAACAGAGATCCTCCTGCCTCAGCCTCCGAGGTGCTGGGATTACAGTTGTGTCTACCTCTATTGCCCAGCATGCAAGACCACAGACAGGTCATCAGAGGCCTGGCCTCAGGCAGGAGAAGCCAGGAGCTCCCAGGGCTCCAATGCGCCAGGCAGCAGCAGCTGGTGCTTACCAGTCTATTCTGCAGTAATCGACTATTTTAACAATAGGTGTAGCCAAAATGGTGGGAGCTAGCCCTAAGGTCAAGTGTGTTTATGACAAAGTCTTGTACAACTATGTTCCTCCATCCTATATAAGGTCTAGTCAACACCGTCTATTTCCATATTTTTCAGTTCCATTTTGTTGGAAAAATGCTTAGTTCAACCCATTGAGTTGGTTTTTCACCTCTAACAGATCCTGATTCTGGTCAACCAGTCGCATCTCTGCTGGTCCTTAAACATATTGTGAGTACAATGAGAAAAGTGCAGAAATCAAGAGATTTAGCATCTGGATCCATGGGACAGGACAGTTTTACATCTGCTGAATCCAGTAAATAAAAATATAGGGGTTGGCATTTGTATGTCTTGGTTTTAAATTTTACTTAACTGTTCTAATTCATTGCACTTGTATTTTATTAAAACACTGTTCTTTGGGCCGGCCAGATAGCTCAGCAGATTAAAGCGCCTACTCAGCCAGCAGTTCGATCTCTGCTGTGCCGCACCGGCCCGTCCCCGAGGCACGCTGAGATCTCGAATGAGACTGGGCATGGTGGTGCGTGTCTGTAACCCCAGCCACCTTGGAGGCTGAAAACAGGAGAATCATTATGAGTCTGATCTACATAGTGAGACCCTGTAGACCCTGCAGCAAATACATAAACAAACAAAACCCCCCTAGTCTTTGATGAATTAGAAGTCTCAAAAACGAATCCTTCGATCCCCGCATGGTGATGCTGCCTGTAGACCGAGCAGTCTGGGAGACTGAGGCAGGAAGATGGAGTGTTTGAACACATCCTGGTCAACTTAGTAATTTAGTGAAACCCTGTGCCCAAATTTAAAATTTTTAAAAAAAGCTTGGGCAAGTGCAAGGCCCTGTGTTCAATCCCCGGTTCCGCCAAAAAATAAATAAATAATAAAAAAGGTTGGAAGATGCAGCTCAATGCAAAGGCCCTGGGTCTAGATCTCAGTACCAATAAATAAATGACCACGTTCTCATACTGTTTGAGAGTCAATTTTAAAAATTCATTGAGAAACACGGCTTTCTTCCAGAACATTTCAGCCTCCACTGTGGAATTCCCTTTAAGAAGGACTTTGAGAAATCACCCGTGCCTAATTCAGTGCTCCAACCATAACCACCACCTTACCCCTCCACACACCTTGCGGTCACTGAGCCCAGACACGGTGTCCACGTACTCCTCTTGGATCATGAAGGCGGCCAGGTTGGCTGTGTAGCTGGCGAGGAAGATGACGGCAAAGAAAGCCCACACCAGCACCATGATTTTGCTGGTGGTTCCCCGGGGGTTCTCCACGGGCACCGAGTTATTGAACACCAGGGCCCAGAGCAGCCAGATGGATTTCCCAATGGTGAATGTTGAGCCGCCAGGGCCTGCAGGGGGTCAGGACTGGACATGGACCCCAACTCCCTTTTGCTTATCGAGGGAGAAAAAAAAAAAAAAAAACAAAAAAAAAAACAAAAAAAACCCCCTACAACTCCCAGTGGCCCTTGAGGCTATGGCTCTGCCCCCAAGGACTTCTGGGAAATGTAGTTCCATGTGCGGTCAGCGTGCTTAGTGGTGGGGTGGACGGGGAAGGGGACTCACGCTTGCCCGTGGCCAGGCTGCGGTTGTAGCCCACGGGACTGAGGTACTCGAAGATGAAAACGGTGACGGCAACGACAGTGAGGCACATGACAAACATCATCACCCACACGGCGGGGCTGTAGGGCTCTAGAGACAAGGAAGGCAGCATCATGGCTCAGCCAGGCAAAGGACTAGGGGACACAAAGACATGCGAAAGTTCGGCCAGATATTATCCCATCCTGGTTCTCAGTCTTGGGGACAGCCCTGTGGCCTGCAGAGAAGCCTGGGAGGCAGTATCAGAGCCATACCACCCATTTCTGTGGTATTTTGTTTTGTTGCTTTGAGAGTCTTTCCCTGTAGTCTAGGATGGACTTGAACTCACAATGTAGACCAAGCTGCTTTCCATACTCATGGTCATCCTTCTGCCTCTGCCTCCAGGACTAGGATTACAGTCCCCCATCACCACATCTGGCCCCATTTCTGTAGTTTTCACACCTAATCTCTTCTGTTTCCAAATTGTTATCCTGGGTCAGGCTCAAGCCTTCAGGCCATTCCTCAGGCCAGCTTCGGGGCTCCTGTCTTAGGAGTTCCACACCCATCCAGTCCCAGCCACTCATAGCCCTTTGCCATCTCACCCCCCTTTGGGTTGGAACTGGACTCTCCATTCTCATTGTTCCTTCCTTTGAGGGCACATCTGGCTCCCAGTGTCTCAGCTTCAGCCCAACCCCCATGACTGAGAGGGGACCCTGCACACCCATAGAGCCCTCCCAATGGTTCCCCAGCATGGCCAGGACAAAGTCCCCACTCCTCAGCCTTGTCCTGTCCTCCTTCCTGGCCATATCACAGTCACTGGGCCACTCTGCAACTATTATAAAGCTAAGCCACACCCTCCCAGCCTCCTTGACTTCCTTGCCTGATATGCCACCTGCCAGGGCCTGTAGACAGTTGTACCCCTGTCCTCACATTCCATAACTGTGTCACCTCCCGGGGCCTAGAAAGCACATGCTGCCAGGACTACACCTGTCACAGCAAGGTCACTGTCCCGACTGTCGCTGTGGCCTCTGTCGCTTGGTGGAGCTCCTGCCCTTTCACCTGCCCTGTCACTGCTCTGCTCTGTGCTATCTGGAGGAAGAGGCCTAGCGTGGTGCTTCTCAGTGTCCCACTCTGGGTGCAGTGCAAGGAAAAGGCTGCCAGAGACACAGGCTGAGGCACAGAAAGTAAAACGCACCAGGGCTGTGTGGGGGTGTACAGCTCAGCAGCACAGAGCCTGTGTGGCTAGTGCAGGGTCCTGAGTTAAATTCTCAGTCCCCAAAGGAAAAAAAAAAAGTACCAAAAGGAGCACCTCTTCTTCTAGCTCCTCCGATTCCAGGAGCTTTGCTCTGTCTTCAAAGAGCAAGTGGGCACAGAGTGGACCATTGCCCGGGGCCCTATGCATGCCTCTCCCCACTTCCCCAGCTCAGGAGATGGGATTTCTACCCAATCCACTGCACAGCCACCAGCCCCGAAGGGCCAGCCTGCCACCCACAGCCTGGATCTGTGTACTTCCTGTTCCCACCTTTCTACTGCACGTGACATCATTTCTCTGGCTCAGACCTTGGAGAAGCCTCAGTCATCACCAGGCCCCTGCTCCCACAGTGGCTGACATGGGACCTTATGTCCCCATGCTGTCTGTCAGAGTTATCACCCTTGCCACTGCAGTAAGAGCAAAACCCAAACTTCTGGTAACACCATCTGCCCCTTGGCTCTCAGCCTTTGCCTTCTGCCCCTCTCCATGTCTTCCCTGGCCTCCTTTCTCATGGCATCTATTGCCAGCAGAATGGCCCGTGTACCAGTTTAAGTTCCCTTTTTATCTTCCCAGGAGCCTCGGAGCTCCTAGAGGTCAGGGATCGGTCTGTCTTGCTCAGCACTGGGTCCTCACCAGCAGCCCCTGAGCCTGGCATGTAGCAATGCTCAGTGCCACGCATGGGCGACTTTAGTGCTTATCATGTGCTGGAGCCGAGCTAATCTTGCCTCTTCCTCTCACGCTCTCACACAGGGGAAGATGAGTTTTGTGAGGCCTGAAGCAGACACAATTTAGAAGGCTCATTTTGAGGAAACAGACTCTAACTGTTTAAGAAAAGCAAGGTTGGGACAGGGTATGCCAAGAGAAGGCTCCTGAGTTTAGCCTTATTTAAATTCATGATAACATTCCTTCTGGTAGGGTGAATTATTTCTCCTATTTTAGAGAATAGGAAATGTAGGCTCAGAAATGATGCCACTTTACTGGGGTCATACAGGGTCTCAGTATGTAATCCAGGCTGGCTTTGAACTTGCAGAGACCCTCCTGCCTCAGCCTCTGGGTGTGCTGGGATTACAGGCATGCACCCCATGCCTTTCAGAACCCGGGTTTCTGACCCCACATGGATAGAGAGTGTTGATCCATCTTTGCTGAAGTCTGGCTCTCAGTCCCGTGGCCCCAGCTCACCCAGGAAGGCTGATGGGGACACAGTGCCATTGCTGCGGGCCACCATGACGCTGATGCCTGTCTCCACGAAGGGCACGGAGAAGTCCACAATTTCAGACCGCTCCTCGTTGATGGTGAGGGAGCCAATGGCCATATCTGCACGCTGGTAGAATACCTGGGGGTAGGTGAGACGACAAGGAGCCAGGCTCAGGACCCATCTCCTGGGGTGGGCTACCTCCTTGTCCGGCCCAGTGCAGAAGCCCTGCCATAGCCCCGTCTCCACAGGCCCACTATCTTTCTGGCGCTCCCTGAGGTTACTAACCCTGCCCAGTACCAGGCTCATCTTGCTGTTGGCCCCCGCTTTCTCAATGATGCAACCCTATTGGCCCCGCCCCTCCATTCTTAGCTCCGCCCCCACATCCCGGGCTTTCCAGCTCCCCCCTCACCTCCCCAATCATGCCGTTCCAGACACCATCTATTTTCTTCCCGTGTTTGCCATTTGTGACCAGGTAGAGGTCGTAGCTGAAGCCGATGGTGTGCGCCAGTCTCTTCAGAATGTCGATGCAGAAGCCTTTGCAGCACCGCTTTTCTGGGCGGGGGGCATCGGGTGGAGGGCTGCAGGGCACGACCAGGGTTGGCAACTTGGGGACCCTCCCCTTAGGCTCCCGCATGACGTGAGGGTATGGAGGAAGGGACAACAGAGGCTAAAACTGTGATTAACACCTCCTGGGGGACTGAGGCAGCCCTAGGTCACCAAGCTAGAGGGCTCTGTGGGCTGGGGCCAAGATTTTGTGCTTCACGGGAGAAGCATATTTGAAGTTGCAACTCCTGGGATCTGGGCTGTCACCTGTGGGTTCGGTTCAGTTGGGTACGGCAGGGGACCGAGTCTCGGATGCAGGTGCCGCTGATGGGGTCAGCGGGCTCCACAATGACAAAGGGTCTCTCCTCCAGCGTGGCCACTGTGAGATGCTGCGTGTCATCCACGGGCTGCAGGAAGCGGCCATAGCGGGACCACAGCGGGTACTTGAGGCGGAGAGTCTGCTGCTCCCAGCTGCCCACCTGCAACGAACAAAAGGACAGTCAGCCTTCCGGAGGGATTTCCTGGGTAATGGAAGGGGAACCTGGGCTGGGCAAACCTCCTTTCCACTGCCCAGAAAGTCCTGGCTTCCATGAGCCTCTCCTTCAGACCTAGGAGTAAGCACCCTGTGTCCCTCCAGGAAGCAGCAGCTCCTCCTTCTCCAGCGCAGGAAGCTGGGCCTTCAGCTTGGTCGTCCCTCAGGACCCAGGGATCCAGGCCTGACCTCCTCCCTCAGACCCAGGGATGCAACCCTACACCTGCACCTCCCTCAGACGTGGCGGCCCAGGCCCGGCCTCCTCCCTCAGGCCTGGGGTTACCACTGCACAACCCCACAGTCCAGGACCTCGAGGCCTCCTTCTGCTGGGACCTGAGGCGCAGCCCGCTCCCGTCCTGGGGTCTGGGCTCCGTGACTCACCACTTCCCAAGTCCTGTCTCTGGTAAGGGAAATGACCACCAATGAGGGGTTCACCAGGAAGCCGTCCTCGTTGAAGGAGTAGTCCCGGCTATCCCAGGTGATGTTCATGAAGTACCTGCCCGGGAGACAGGCAGGGGCCCTGAGCAGGCATGGCTCGGGCACACCTCCTTTGCATTGCCAGGTCCCTGCTGCCGAATGGAATCTCTGCTCCTTTACCCCCACGCTCCCTTGGCTGCTGCATGCCCCAGGGAACACCACCCCATCCCCTTAGCTTGGTCCTGAGGACCACGAGCCCCTGCATGCTCTGGCTCTGTCTTTCAAGCACATGGTCTCACTATGAAGTTCAGACTGGCCTTGAGCTCACAGTGTAGCCCAGGTTGGTCTTGAATGAACTCACAACGATCCTCCTGCCTCAGTCTTCCAGAGTGTGGGATTATACTCTGAGGACCACCATGCCTGGCTGTACTTGTTTGAGACAGGGTCTGTGTAGTCCTGGCTGGCCCTATATTTACAACCCTCCTGTCTCAGTCTCCTCTGTGCTGGGATTATAGGTATGTGGGTCACCACACTAGGCTCTGGAAACCCTTTTTGATGGAATTAACACTGAATGCAGTGTCCTCTGAATAGGTCAACTCTGCCTTGTTGCCTTGGGTGTCACATTGCCTACCCAGTCACTGGGCTGAACTTTCATCGCCCCACCCCTCTCGCTTTCCACACAGTTCCCTGGCCTCGGGCCTCCAAATCTGCCGCCGTCTGAATCTCACAGTCCCAGGTACTCCACCCCTCCCCTGCTCATGGGGCCTGCAGACTCCCCAGGGCCTTGGCACAGACTCCAAGCTCCCCAGCCTGGTGCTGGAGGCAGGGGCTTGGCCATGTACACCTCCATGGCTTCACCACTGCCACCCCTAAAGCTGCTGCTCTTGCCTGTTCTGAACTACTGTGGCCTGAACGGTACCCAGGTGTCACACTGGGTCTTAGACCATGTTGTTTGCCACTTGTGGGAATGCTAGCCATTTCTGGTAAATTTCCTGACCTTTCTGTTTCTGGCTCCCAAACTGAGTGCTCCAGCCCCAGGACCTTTACCCTTGCTGGTACCTGCCACCTTCACTTGGATCTTTCAGTGCTTGTTTTTTTCTGTCTTTCTTTCTTTTTTTTGTATTTTAGGGAAAGGTCTACAGGGTGTTCAGGGTCTCACTGCTAGATCGGACTCATAGTGATCCACCTGTTTACAGCCTCTCAAGAATTACAGGCATGTGCCACACCAAGTCTCAATTGCTATCTCAGCGTGCTCCAGGGGCAGGGCCGCCATGGCAGGCCTGGGGATTGAACCCCCAGCCCCTGCACCTGCTTGCAGGTGCTTTAATCTGCTGAGCTATTTGGCCAGCATAGTGCTTGGTTCTTCTTTCCATTATTTTGTTTGTTTGTTTTTTTTGAGACAAAGTCTTACTACATACATATCACAGGCTGACCTGGAGCTCGTGACAAAGGTCACAGGCGTGAGCCACCAACATACCCATGTCCATGTTTTAACCTCTGACTTTCACATTCTCAGAACTGCCAGCCCCCTGAGGCCCTTCTTGTTCCATTCCTTCTTGTCTTCATCTCAGACATTACCACCTGCTGATATTTTCTTTCTTATTTATTTGGTGCTTCTCTCCATTTGGGCCCCTGCTGGTACTCTGCACACAGCACATTCCCAGTAAATAAGAGGCGTTTTCATGAATGGGTGAACGGATCCATTCATTGGGGGAGGGTCATCCTCAGGTCACAAGTGAGGGATTCCCTCCTCTTAGAGACCTCTGGACCACCTAAGCAGCTGAGCCCTGTGTCCTGATTTTAGAAGGCAAACTGGGACCAGTCAGCACTCTCTCTCTCTCTCTCTTCCTCTCTCCCTCTCTCTGTGTCTTGGACAAGGTCTCACTATGTACTTCAGGCTGGCCTCAAATTCAGTGATCCTCCTGCCTCAGCCTCCCAAGATTATAGGCATGCACCACCATGCCTAGCCTCAGTGTCCTCTCAATGACATTATATTCTGAGATTGGAAGGATGTGTGGTAGCCAGGAAAGGGTAAAGTTTTAGGGAACAGAGATACTAGATAAAGAATTGAACAGCCCCAGGGGAGGCAGCCTGAGAGAAGAGAGAAAGAAAAAAGTAAAAAAGATAGATCAGAAGGAGATGAAAGTGGCTGGCCCTAGGCTTAGCTTCCATTCCTGATCTCTGTGTTTCTGTGCATGTTTATCTTTCCAATAAGGCCCTTTTCCCTGAGGAGCCTGAAATGAGACTTGGTTCCTTGCAACCAGAAGCATTCGGGCTTCCACAGAACCCTCCCCCTGCTCCCGCAAGGCCGGTGCTGCCTCCATTACTGCAAGCACCACACTGCGCAGTCATTATGGCCATCTCTGCTGACACCTCTCTGGGACCCTGTGTTTTTTAAAGAAGCCCAGGGTCTGATTCATCTCTCTGTTCCCAGCACCCAGCATGAGCCCTAGTTTCTGGCGGGTGTTCTGGGAGTCTGATCTCTAACAGTTCTCAGTTTTCCTCCCTTAGGTCTTCTTGTCCACCCATCACCTCCTCCTCCCAGACTCAACTCATTTCAGGATTAATGGCCTCTCCTCCCACATTTCTATCACTAGATTTATCAATTTTCCCACACTCACAGCTTCTTATGCTTGAGATACTGTTTCCCTCCCCACAAAAAAAAAAAAAAAAAAAAATCATACTCTGTAAACTGAGTACTTTGGCATCAAGCAAAGATCGACATTTCCCAGCCTGCCTGCAGCTAATCCAAGGCCTTATAAGGGGTGCCTTCTAACATCTCTAACAACCGGTACAGTAGCAGCACCAGCCAATCAGAATGGAGGTCACTGTAAATAACCCCTACTGTAGCCCCGAGTGACTGCATTCTCACCAATAGGATTTGAGACCTGTCCCTTCCACTTTCCTTAAAAGAAAATTGTTTGGCTTGGCCTGGTGGTGTACACCAGTAATCTCAGCACGTGGGAGGCTCAGACAGGAGGATTGCTGTGAGTTCAAGTCTAGCCTGGACTGCATAGTGAGTTCAAGGCCAGCCTGCACTGTATAGCAAGACCTGTTTCAAAAAGGAAAAAAAAAAATAGGGTGCTGGGGAGATGGTGGCTCAGTAGAATAAGTGCTTCCCTGGCAAGCACAAGGGCCTAAGTTCAATCCCCAGTTCCTCCCACCAAAAAAAAAAAAAAAAAAAAAAGGAAATTGCTTGATCCCCACTTCTTCATCTTCCCTTCTCATGAGCTAGGCCTATCCAGCATGCTCAGACCCCAGTTTGACAACAGGAGAGGATGCCGGAACAACAAGTAGGTGGCTCTGGAGCCCTGGAGATCTGGACCACTCATTCCTGAGTTCTCACATGACAGAGGATCTCAGTGCTGGCTCTAGGGGCCTCTGGATCATCAGGTCTTTCTGTTACTGAAGCTCAGTGTACAATCTAACTAGCAGCCAATCTAAAATTCTATTAATTATAAGACGCAGCCAGGGCTGGGCGTGGTGGCGCATGCCTGTAATCCCAGCACTCGGGAGGCTGAGGCAGGAGGATTGTTGTGAGTTCGAGACCAGCCTGAGCTACAAAGTGAGCTTAAGGCCAGCCTGAACTGCAGTGAGACCCTGTCTCAAAAAGAAAAAAAAAAAAAAAAAAAAGACGCAGCCAGGCTGGGCATGGTGGCGCACACCTGCAATCCCAGTACTCAGAAGACTGAGGCAAGAGGATCATTGCAAGTTCAGGTCCAGCCTGGGCTACGAAGTGAGCTCAAGGCTAGCCTGAGCTGCATAGTGAGACCCTGTCTCAAAAAGACAAAAATAAATCAATAATAAATAAATAAAATAAAAATGTATACAGGCTACATACAGATTGTGCTACATGCCTATAATCCCGGTGCTCAGGAGGCTGAGGCCAGCTTGGGCCCCTGTAGCTCTCCATGGCTACAAAGTGACTTAGAGGTTAGCCTGAACTACATAGAAAGACCCTGTCTCAAAAAACAAAAACAAACAAATAATATATCAGTGGGAAGGTGCCTGTCCTGCAAGTTTGAGGTCCTGATTTCAGATATTAGTACCCCCAAATGATAAACAATGTAATATAAAATATATCCAATTTCAAAGGGTTTAAAATGTGAAATATTCCGATGTGTAGTGGCACAAGTTTATAATCCCAGCATTTGCAAGGCTGAGCAGGAGGATTACTGTGGGTTTGAATCCAGCCTGAATTGCATAGTGGGAGGGGCCCTATGGCAAAAATAAAACATGAAATATTATGTTATGTATCTTAAGTCATGAAAGGTACTAATACCCTTACAGCACATTAGATGCTTTCCAAACTACCTGATTTAGTCCCAGAAAAGAAACCACCCAGTTAAAAGGGGTGGTGAGAAATATGGGGAATGTTGAAATTCAAAAAAATTTTTTTATCACAGTAAAAGCATTCGCCATTAATCCTCCTTAAAAATCTTTCCCTTCTCCACTTCAAACACATTTATCCCAACATTCCTGCCACTACTGCTAAGTGCAAAGCGAATGGCTGGTTTGTAGGACCATGATAGTGTCCTCACTGTACACCCTGTGACTTCTGAATATTAAGTCTAAATGACCAGAGGCAAACATCCTGAATCAGTTCAGGACACAAAGGCAGCTACAACTGCATAACAAACAACATTCATGAAAGAGGACTTCCTGAACTGCTTCGGAAAGAGGCAAGAAGGACAGGACTAGTGTATTTCAATTAAGAGGGGCCAGGGAGATGGCTCAGTGGAATAAATGCTTCCCTGGCAAGTGCAAGGGCCTGAATTCAATCCCCGGTATCAAGGGAGAGCATTTTAAAGGGGGCAACCTGTCTTTTATGGTATTAATGTTTTTCGTTTTCTGTTTTGTTTGTTTGTTTTTTCAAGAAGATCTTACTACGCAGTTCAGGCTGGCCTTGAAATCATTACATAGCCTAGGTTGGCCTTAAACTCCTGGTGATCTGCCTTCCTGTCTCTGTGCTGAGGTGACAGGCATGCTAAAGTTATGACACCTAGCTAAAGTTTTTAAAAATTAAACATTCAACATATTCTCCCTATCACACTTCATACACTCATTTTACAGAAAGCATCCCAAGATTCAGACAGGGAATGGGGCTTAGGGTGCGTGCGGGCTCCCGCCTCCCCACGTCCCTACCCTAGTCTGGCTCACCGGTGCAGACTCTCCCCGCGGTGGGTGCGGTTCTGGGCGCGGCAGTCGTGGCCCAGCTCGGGCAGGAAGCCGTAGTCCCGCAGCAGGGCCTGGGCGCCTCTGGCCACCACAGCCACCCCAGCGGCCACTCGCCGGGCCAAGTCGTCACGCCAGCCCGCTGAGCGCACTGCAAACAGCCCTGCGGGCAGTGGGGCTCCTCCAGGCAGAAGAAGGGGCTCCCCGGGCGCCCCCGAGCCCCCGCCTCCGGCCAGCTGGGGTCCCACCATGAACCACACGTAGCCAGGCCCGGTGAGGCCGGCCTCCTCGGCGGCCCGGAACACGGGCTCGGCCTCCTCGCGCGCGCAGAAGAGCAGGCGGATCTGTGCACTGACGCTGCGGAGCTGGGCGCCCAGCACGGCCTCGCCTGCGCCGGGGTCCAGCGTCAGCGCCCCGCGGTGCTCCCAGCCCACCAGGCTGCCGTCGGTCAGCACCTCGATGTAGGACAGGAAGGCGCGGTGGCCGGGGGCACGCGTGGTCACCGCCACAAAGGACGTCCAGTCGTACTCCTCCAGCACCTCGAAGATGACCTGGAGCTGCTGCTCAGTGGAGGAGCCCAGCTGCAGGAAGGTGGAGCCCTTCTCCTGTGGGTACAAGGGGGTCCTCAGCCTCCTGATAGAGGCCCTCTTACACCAGCATTGGACTCTTCTGAGCATAGCAGACTGGCTAGCTGTTGGCCAAACCCATGTCCTTCCCTCCCCAGCACAGGCTAGATGATCCTAGGTTTAGTCACATGACTGAGTTCTCTGGGGCCCACTTCTTAGAACTTTTCCATATGAAGCCAGGTGTGGTGGTGCAGGCTTATAATCCCACCAATCAGGAGGCTGAGTCAGAAAGATCTCTGCAAGTTCAAGGCCAACCTCAACTCATAGTGAGACCCTATCTCAAGAAAGAAAGGGCCAGGAATATAGCTTAGTGGCCCAAGCCTGGCAAACACAAAGTCATGAGTTCAACTCCTAGAGCGAAAAAACAAAACAAAACAAAACAAGAATTATCAATAAGAAGACTCTCCCACATGAACCTAACACTCCTCCTGATCCTATGGACAGACTCAAAGGCCATAGAAGAGCATTTGAAATTCTACAGGATTCCAGAAGCTACACGAGGAAGGGATCCTGAGTCTCTGAGTCGCCATATTGAAGAGAGTCAGCCCCAGTCATGACCACCTGTTTGGATTGCATATGAATGAGAAAGAACGTACAGTATTGGGTTGAGCTGCAGCTAACATCACTGTTATTAATACAATCCAGCAACCACTGAGGGAACTACAACTCCCTGCATGCACTGAGAGGGACTGTTTCTTTGTGTGGCAAGGGAGACTACATTCCCAGGATGCAGCGCAGGTACCCTAGCTCCAGGAGGAGAGGACTTTTCCCTTTCATTTTTGTAGTATGTCCCCATCCCCTCCTTCTCTGTCTCCTTTACTGGTCCCTTTTTCTCAGGCAGAATGCTGAGATGTTCTAAATGTAGCATCACCCCTTCCCCTCATCATCTCTTCTCTGTCCTCTGGTTAGGTCATCCAGGCCCACAGGATACTGTCTCTCCACACACTGACCAATATGATAGCCAAATGTATCTATTCAAATTTAAATTATCTAAAATTAAGTAAAACTGAAAAATTAGCTCTCTAGTCCTGCTAACCACCCTTGAAGAGCTTGACAACCATATGTGGTTTGTGGCTGTCTTACTGGACAGGTATGCAGGAGGATGTCTCCATTATTGCGGAAAGTTCCACTGGACGTAACAGTTATCCTGATGGCTCCTATTCCTGGTCATAGCCATGAACGCCAGACAAACCTATCCCCCTGCTAGTCAACTTCTCCACTTGGATTTTCAAGGCTATCCCCACATTAGTATGTCAAGAACAGATTTTTGGGGAGAGGTAGTGCTGGGAATTGAGCCCAGAGTGGCTCTAACATTGAACTAAATCCTCAGGCCTTTTTCTTTGTGATTTTGAGACAAGATCTTGCTAACTTATTCAAGGTAGCCTCAAAATTTTGATCACTGTTGATCAAACTCCTGCCTCAGCCTTCCAAGGAGCTGGGATTACAGGTTATAGGTATATGCTACAATGCACAACAAAAATACAATTCTTGAGCTCCCTTACCTACTTTATACTTGTTCCCTGTCTTCCTTCTGCCACTTTTTCAGATCCCTTTTCTTTCATTCATGTCCCAAATACTCAGGCCTCTTCCAAGTTTCAGTGCTACATTTGAACATAATCTAGGTGTCTACGTAACACCATCACAGCTCTCACCAACACTGCTTTCCTTCTTGCCCAGACTCTTACAGCTCTCCCACCCATCTCTGTCTCTGTTCTTTCATCTTCCAGTCTGTTCTCCAAACAGCAGCCTCAGTGATCATTTAAAAATATTAATTGGATCACATCCCTTCTCACTTGAGAGCTTTCCAACGGTTTTTCTTTAGAATCAAAGCCAAAGTCCTCTCAGTAGCCCAGAAGCCCCTGCATGAACTGTGCTCAGAACTCATCTACTGCCAGTCTCAACACCCAGTTGATTCCAGCCACACCTCCTCTTGCTCCTCCTGGCTTTGGGACCTCTTACCCTTAGCTGTAGCCCCTCCCAAGGATGCCTTCTGTGTGCCTGGTTTACCCATCCTGTTCCTGAGGTCCAGCCAACTCTCTCCTGCCTTCTGTTGGAGCCCCCGCCTCAGTTATTACAGCAGGATCCTGTCAGTTTCCTCCAGGACCAGGTTTAGTGCCTGTGGCTTGTCTGCCTCTTTCCTTTATTAGAATTCAAGCTCCATAAAGCAGGGACTTGTTCTCCCACTTCTCAGTTTTGTTCCCCAGAATGTGAAGTGGCCCTGGCACAAAATCAACCCTCAGCCAGTCTTCTTGTAATGCAGCGCAGACAGCAAGTGGATTTTGTAACCTTAGGCATGTGCTGTGGCTATATACATAGAGACACAGGTCTCCCAAAGTGCAGTGGGAAGTGGGCACCTTGCTCTCCAGCAGGTGGAAGTGTATGTGGGGGCCATATGCCTTGCTGTCAATGACATGCAGATCAAGCTGTGAAGATCACTTTTTAAGTCCAGGAATAGTAAAGGGACTACAGTTTCCTGAAGACAATAGATTGTATACTGAGTGTTCAGCAGACAATGAAATGGAGTAGACCACATCAGTTGCAGTTGGCAACATGAAGGACCTCTGGTTATTCCACACAGGTGGAAATAGCATGTTCAGCTCCTAGGTTTACATTCTGCCTGCAAATCTCTGGACAACATCACACCAAAGAGAATGAGAAAGCTGGACCAGAAGTCCTTCCCAGAAAGCTTTGGACAGAACTACGAGTCCCAGCATGCAATAATAATCCAGTCACAAAGCTATCCATTCTCATAGCAAGAAATTGGTCCATTGGAGTTCCACCCATTCAGGTGGGTTCATCCACCAGCGAATCACACCTCCCATTTCCACTGGCTCCACCCCTAATAGGCTGCACCATTTCTCAAGCTCTGTCTCCGGCAGTCCCCAAACCAGGCTTGCTCTGTGACACTTGGCTACTACAAGTCCAGTACAGCTGGCCTCCCCTGTGCCGTCAGGAGGCAACCTCTGCAGGCCATGCCTGGTCCAGGCTCACCACCCTCTGCGGTGCAGGCTCCTAGTTCTGATCTCTTACTGACTGAACTTTCCTCGATGTGAACCTTCATCTTCCTACTTTCCAGCTCCACGGCTGGGCAGACCCCCTTCTCAAGCCCCTGCGCCCAGAACGGCCCTTTCATCACATAGAGGCCTGGGCCCTTCCCTGGATGGGTTCCTCTGAAATCTCTCTTCTTCCAGGCCTGGTTCACCCCTTCTCAGACTCGGTTCGCTGGATGGCCCTACCTTCTTCGGTAGACCTCTAGACTGCTCAGCTGGCTAGGCCTGCTCCAGACCCTGTGCTTCAGTATCTAGTGCCTGGCTTCTTGGGCCACCTTCTCCCATTTCTGACCCCCATTCCCATCCAACAGACCTCTTGCCAATCCCAAATCCCACATCTCCCTTCCATTCCTCAGTGATAAGGCCTACATCCTTCCCATTCTCTGGACCTCGCCGGCCACCCTCCAACACTGCTAGGTGACCGCCTCACTACTCAAGCCTGCCGGACCTCCTCACCTAGGCCTCTCCTAGGTTTCAGAGCTGACCCATGAGTGGGCCCCGCCCCAAGCCCCGCCCCCTCGCCACGCCCCCGCGCACCTTGGGCGTGAGCACGAGCGCGGCACCGCCGTGCACGGCCACGATGGGCAGCGAGGTCTGGGCCGACAGGAAGTCGAGGATGGGCGCGACGGCGGGCGCGCGCGAGTCATCCTCGAAGACGACGCCGTGCACGCGCAGCCCCGACAGCAGGTCGCAGAGCTGCAGCACGAGGCTGCGTGGGTCCGAGCCGTTGAGCACCAGCGCCACCGGCCGCACGTCCAGGCCCGGGCTGCGCACAGCCGCCGCCACCGCCGGGCCCAGTCGCGCCGCTTCGGCTGCGTACGCGGGCCCCGAGAACACGAGCGCCACGTTGAGCGGCCGCGCCCCGCCCGCGCCCCCGCCCGGGCCGGCGCCCCCGCCCGGGCCCGGCGCCTCCTCCGGGAAGGGGCTGGCGCAGGCCAGCGCAAGCAGCAGCAGCATCCTAGCGGGGCCTCGAGGGCCGCGGGGGCCCCCGGCGCGGCGCATCGCCTGCGGGCCCCGCCGGGCGGCCCCTAAGAGGAGAGGGACGGATGGAGTGATAGAGATAGCGAGAGATGGAGGGACCGAGACGAGAGTGAGAGAGAGAGCAGAGCAGAAATCCAGATCGGGACAGAGACAGAGAAAGAGGGGCAGAGATAGATGGCGAGAGAGAGAGACACAGAGACCAAGGGTGAGACACAGGGAGACAGACACACAACAGGACAGAGACGGAGACACACCAAAGGAGAGTCAGGGAAACAGGGGAGGACACAGGCGAAGGTGGAGTCCCAATGGGGGGGTGGGGGGCAGAGGGAGAAGAGGAGCGCGGGACCCAGGAACACAGCCAGAGAGGGAATGAGTAATGGGGGCGATAGAGAGGTAAAGGAGGGGGAAAGGAAAGCAAGAATGGAGGGGACAGAATAGGAGCAGAGCGGGAGGAAAGGACGGTTAGGGAGGAGATGGAAGGAAAAACAGACGGGGTGGACAGGCTCAGAGTGACAGGCAGAGTGGGAAGAGTGACAGAAACGAGTGAACCAGACCGGAGAGGACACCCGAGAGGCAGGCAGGAGAGATGCAGAGAGGGGCAGAAGGCAGGAGAGATAAGAGACAGAAAGTTGGATAGGGAGGAGGATGGAGAGCGAGCAGAGGCCAAGACAGACCCCAGGGCCGCAAGAGACAGCATACACAGCAATGGGACCGCGCGGCCAAGGCAGAGCGAATGCACAGGAAGACAGAAATAGCGAGCGAGGCAGGCAGAGCCCGAGACCCCGCCAGGGAGGTGCCCAGCACAGACATGAAAGGCCGGCCAGGAAGGCGAGTGGCAGGAGGGAGCGGAAATAAAAGCGAGAAAAAGTGAGGGAAAAAAATGAGAGAGGGAAAAGGGGTCAGGTGTGTGGGGAGAGAGAAAGAACAAATTAGCAGGTGTCCTGGGAGAGAAAACGCACCCCCAGGCCTTGCCTGTCACCCCATCAGCACCCCAGCCCACTCCTCAATTCCTGTCCTTATCCCCCATTCTGAGAGATGTGGGCCAGGGTGGGACTCAGGGTTGGGGGGCACAGCTGTGCAGAGCTGAGGGGGGGTCCCTGGCACCTA
>PVKA01034758.1:0-23204 GCA_004027165.1 Ctenomys sociabilis | reverse complement strand
ATATAATTAGAATTCTCAAAGTAGAAAGGAATAAGCAATAAATATTTAAAGATTTAAAACTTCTGAATTTAGTTCAACTTAAATGCCACATTTCCAAGAGAAATGAAACTTTTGCACAAGAAATTTAAATAAAATCATACCAAGATACACAAAAATGAAATTGTTCAAAACTTATTGTAAAGAAAAAATGATTAAAGCATATACAAAAAAAATATTAGCTATGGAAGAACAAAATTAAATAGCAACTTATCCCACATTAAAAAGAAAAAAAAAAAAAGGACCAAGTGTGTAAGAAACTAGACTAATTAAAGGACTGAAAGAAAAAAAAAAATCTATCCTCTCCTTTGAATTTTATACTTCGCAAACATACCTTTGAAAACTAAAAGTAAAATATTTTCTAGTTATGCAAACTTGAAATATTTTAATACCTCCAGATGTAGCATATAGGAAATGACAAAGAGCATAATTCAAAAGGCAAGAGTAGTTGCAGTTATGCTTCTGAATGAACAATAAAGAGCTCTCAAAGTGATACATTATGCAGGACTATACAAAATATATTAGATGAACCTTTATTTAAAAGGTCATTGAAGATTTCAGTGAAACAGTACCAATCTTATGTTGGGTTATACATGGACCTTTTTTCATATATATGTGTGTGCATGTATGTATAAAAGACAGGGGAGAAGTAATATAAAGTCAACAGAAAATGGAAATATACTTTTTAAAGTTTCTAATACTAGGAGAAGATATCATATGATGTCTTTTAGATAAATTATAATTCAAAGATATAGTATAAATCTTAAAAATTAAGATTAAGCAATATTCAGAAAATTAAATATTAATTTAAAATTAAATGTTTCAAAACAATTGAACTAAGAAAAAATTTTCATGATAGTAAAGAAGTACTAAGAATAAAACATAAGATAAATAATAGAATGACAAATAAATGACCATCACTTCTGATAGTTTGGGGCTAGGATATCACACAAAGTTCTAGTGTGTTGTGATATGGATAATGACCAGACACTTACTGGTGGCCACATGTCACTTGTGGGACTGAGCTACAGCTATTTCCTGGAAATCCACCCTGTAGACCCATATGAAATCATGACCCATAGGGTGCAAGAGATGTCCATTTGTAAAGCGTGCTGATGGAAATATTTTGCTACTGTACACAAAAGAATAACTGAGAGACTACTACTGTATGCCTCTTATTCTCCTGTTTAATTGTTTGCCCTATTTGGTGGGTTCTTTCCATTCTCATTCATGGGGTTGTGATCATTTTGTTCCCTCTCTAGAATATCATTTAGTAGTCTGTGTAGTCTTGGCTTTGTCATCATGAAATTCTTTAGTTGTTCTTTGCCATGGAAGTACTTTACTTCTCTATTATACCTGAAAGAGAGTTTTGCAGGGTATATCAGTCTGGGTTGGAATTTGTTTTCTTGCAAGACTTGAAGTACTTTGCTCCATGCTCTTCTTGATTTGATGGTTTCTGAAGAGAAATCTGCCATTATTCTGATGGGTTTTCCTTTAAATGTGATCTGTTTTTCTTTAGTGGCTTTTATTGTACTGTTCCTGTGCTGAATTTCTGGGATCTTGATTATTATATGTCTAGGAGTGGTTTTAATTGGTTGATGTTATTTGGGAGTTGTAGATGCTTCGATTCCCTGAATGTCAGATTGTTGTCCCATATTTGGGAAGTTTTATGCTATTACTTCTGCCCATATTCTTTTTATATCACTGACTTCTTCCTTCTCATTGATGCCTATTAGTCTCACATTGTTCTTCTTTGCATTGTCTTGCAGGTGTTGAACTATTTTTTCCTGCATCCTAGTTGTTTTTAAGAAATCTCTGCTTACTTTTTCACTAGCTGCAATGGTGTTTTTAAGGTTAGAGAGTCTATTTTCACTTTTACTCAAACACATTTGCCAGTTTGTGATTGAGGTTTTAATTTCCTGTATATCACTTTGAATCTGGTTCATACATTCTATTTCTTTCTATATTGCTTATTCAGGGTTTCCATCTTTTTATATTCTGCTCTATCTTTTTTATCAGTGTATTCTTTAGAAGTACTTAGTACTTCTTTGATTATAGTTATCACTATTTTTTTACTTCAGAAATTATTTCTGATCTGATTTTTTCTATACCTTTCTGCAGTTGTTTCTTTACTTCCAACACTATTATTTCAGAGATTTCAGGTATGTGATTTCCAGTTTCCTCTATGCTAGTGTCTTCTGCATTTATACTTGGTGGACTTGGGGCCTGAGTTTGCTTTTTGTTCCTTCTCTTTATCATTTTGTATACCATTGACTTCTGACCTCTGGTGTAGAGCTTAGATAGAGTTATCTATCTAGCAGCAGGTGCGGATCTATGAAGTTCAGACTAGTCTAGGTGTCTGGCTGCTGTGTTCCACTTCTTCCTGCTGCAGCCTTGCAGATGAACCCTTTGTATCATACTGGCAAGATGTTCTGCTCCTGAATCAGCTTGGTGGGTCTTGCCTCTAGCCTCTTTGCAAGGAGTTCTGCTGAAGGGTTTCACCCTGGGCCTGCGTTCTCAGTGGATTTAGGATACAGCGGCCCTGGGCGGTTTCATTCACATGTCAGGCCTGTGCTCTGGGTCACTTCAGGATCCTCACAAATTTCCTTAACATTAGAAGACTGACCTATTTTTAGTCAGGTTAACATTTTTTTTTTTACTATTCAAATACGTATTTGTATTGGTGTGAATATACAGCTATATACAATGCATTTATGGCTTTATTTCTCTGTGGTACAGTGAACCAACTCCAACTTGGAATCTACGTGTCCTAAGAGTTCCTATCTATCATACCTCCTTTATTCTTGCTCCCCTGCAATGGTCCTACAATATTTCATATGCATTCAGGCCCCCGCCCTGTGTTCTCTTCCAGCTAACATGACCTAATATGATATTAATAATAAGTATTGTATTTACACAAGGGAAACCATGACAACACCTTCATATGAAATTATCTTTTGTTTATGACATAAAATACCACAAATATTTAATCTATAGTATTTACATAAACATTATAAGTTTTCACATACTGAAGCATAAGGTATAATGGGTATACACAGATGTAAAATTCAATTTTTTTGAATGACAATTTTGACAGTTTAATGAATGTATGCTTTTAGATGTACTATTTTAATAGGGATATTTTCCAAATACTTAAAAGAATAAAAAGACAAACGATGACGAAGTCATCACACTATTTAAAACAGTCTTTTACATGACTCAAGTTTCTTTGCCCTTCTATTCTGTCACCAAAAAGTAGCAATGCTTCAGATTACCTAGCGCAACTTCTAGCACCCTCTAGTGGCAAATCACTCAAGAGAAAGAGAAGTGTATCTTTAATAAATGAAATGTGTTTCTGAAAAGTATACTGGGAGAAAGAGTTAAAAGGGGTGGAGATTGGACCATGGCTCGATAGGACAGCACTTGCCTAACATGCATGAGGTTGTGGGTTCAATCCTCAGCATAAACAACATCAAACTATCATGAGAGGGAGATTTTACAGGTTTTTTGGGGAAGAATAAGTGAAAAAATACCACAGACTATGTGGCAAAGATGGCACTTAAGGCTGGAATAAACAGTACAAAGATCGACTCTACCAGATAAAACAGAATTTCTACAGAAAAACTTAAAAGACCTGTTGTTGATTAGCTAAAATAAAATCTATATTATACAAAAAATGAACTTCTTAAGGGCCAAGATATTAGGTATCACCCTATGCAAAGTACCCTGGATGCTTACAGTTCGCCAGACAATCAATCTAAAGTTTTATAAAACCAGAAATAATTCTACATTACATGAAGCCAGATCTGGTTTTAACTGTATGTTTATATACAAGATAGTTGTTTTCGAAAAAGATATTCACTACTCTACCCCCAGTACTCTAGTACTGCCTACCTCTTAATCTATACTTGGGAATGGACTGAAAAGTTTTACAAAGAAAAGCAACTGATTAAATTTACACTTTAGAAAGATTGCTATCATGGCATGGATAGCATAGATGAATGATGAGCAAAGACCAGCCTGAAACCAGAAAGACCTCCACTGGCTGCAGCTCCTGACTGCTGCACCCACTTTACAGTTGCTATGGCTTCTCTCTGAGATGTCTCCCCAAGGCCTCACCGCCCAGAGGAGGGCTTTGAAAAGCTGAATGGGTCCTGGGGGCACAGGGCTAATCCATGGATGGGACTCTGTGCTGAGCTCCTGGCTGAGCATGCTGCTAAAGGGCGGGGCCCCTGGGGCTGGTGATCTGGAAGGCTGCATCTCCCTTCCTAGCTCCTCCCTCTCTCTCTGCTTCCTGGCTGCCACAGTGAGCAGCTGCCCTTCCAGAATAATGGCTAAAACTTCTGATATTTAATAGATAGCAGGCAAGCTAAAATTAGTCCTTTGATATATATTTTAGTATAAGACTTAACCTGTTTAAAACCTAAATGGTTAAGTAGTTAAGAATTAAAAAAAAAAAAACAACCTTCATTTGCCACATTACTTTTAAGTTAACACACAAATCAACTTCTTGTAAACACTAATAAAATTTCAAATACTGGGGCTGGGGAGATGGCTCCGTAGAATAAGTGCTTCCCTGGCAAGCGCAAGGGCCTGAGTCCAATTCCTGGTACCAATAAAACTCTCAAAGAAATATTACTTCAATTTGAAATTACTCCCAAAGATGCTAATAAAGTAAGTGGCTATATGAAATAACATAATTTCTTCTAAAGAGTAAACTCTAAATAATGGTAGTTTTCCAACCTAGATTATAAATTTACTTACTATGGAGCTACCTGTTCAATAAATAACTACCATAAATGGTTATCTAGCAATCAGGATTTCATATCCATTACCTCACTAATCTTATAATAACACTGAGAAATACACATTACCAAATTATACCAACAGACTCGAACTCACAGAGTTCATATGATTTACTCAAAAAACTCAACTGTTCAATAATACTATCAGGATTTAATTCTGGGTCTTTTAAGTCATCCTCCATCACCAAGTACCCCACGAACAAAAGGATACCAAAATTAGAAGTAAAACAACTCAGACCTTCCTCAGGTATATAGCAATTTTTTTTATAATAGTAAGATAAGATCATATCAGATCAACATACATGATCATATATAATAAAGAAAATTCATAGAATAGTAGTCTTTTAGGTGAGATATGCAAACTCCATTTTATTATCAGAATTATTAACAGTCCACAGAGCAGATATGTTTAAAAACTTCCTTCTCTTACAAGTCACAAGCTACATAATGATGTTTTGATCAATGAAGGAACTCATATGTGACATCATTGATTTATAAAATAACAATGGAGTTTAAAAATTTCAATAATCTGCCGGGCGTGGTGGCGCATGCTTGTAATCCCAGCACTTGGGAGGCTGAGGCAGGAGGATTGTTGTGAGTTCGAGACCAGCCTGAGCTACAAAGTGAGCTTAAAGCCAGCCTGAACTGCATAGCGAGACCCTGTCTCAAAAAGACAAAAAAAAAAAAAAAAAAAAAAATTTCAATAATCTACTGTGTTTTTATATCTTTTTAATGTTTCAACAACACAAATACCACTTATTAGCATGGTTATATTATTATTATAATTTTTTTGTAATGGAGACCAAACTCAGGACCTTGTACCAAGCAGACACTTATGGTGCCCTGGTCTATTTGTCTATTTAGCATAGCAATAGGCTATGTAGGTTTGTAACCTTGGAGCAGTGGCCTAAGCCATGCAGCCCATAAATATATATGTGTGTGTGTATATATATATATATATTTTTTTTTTAATAAAACAATCCAACACAGATCAGCAGTCTACAATAGAAGTGGGTTATCCACAGAAGTTGTTGATTTGAGCCATTCACAGCTCAGTATATTAATGTGACTTGACTTTATATACCTCCATTTTTATACTTTTCTGCTGGATGGTTAAGACCGAGTTAAAGCAAGACCTATATAACAAGAAATGTAACTTTTGTATCAGATAAGGTCAGTCAGGTACCCTCAAGGGTTTATCCTGTAACCCTGTACCTCTCTTTGTAAATCCCTTGTCACTGTCAGCCATGCGGATGAGTCACAGCCATTGCTTGACCAATTTGCTCTCTGTGGAAGCCTGAGAGAAAGCCTTTTCTCCATGTGACTCTCCTTAGGTACACTATCGATCATCAATTGCATTCCTCTGTGGTTCCATAGACTCCTTGATCAGAAAATTTGGGGCACAACTGAGCTATATGATGTTACAGTATAAATTCTCCTATGTCCTGAGTCTTCACTGACCTTGAAAGGCTAGGGCCAAAATGTTGGCTGACCTGGCAGCCTTTCTTTTTCTCCAATTTTTGATCAGCAAACTTAGGTTGTTAACCCTCCAGAAGAGAAGTTTATTATTACCCTGCAATATATGCAGTTCAGTTTACCCACATCAGACATCATAGGCATAACATGGAACATGTATTTTCCATCAAGTATTGAGATACTAAACTCTTAGCCTGTACAGAATATGAAGAAAAAAATTAAAAAAAAAAAAGGAATTAACACTTACATAGATATTTAGAAATCTATCCATATACAGGATTGCAGCAGGACTGCTTTGTGACATTTTTTTTGTCTTATTTTTCATTTATTACCCTTTAAAAAAATTTTATTTGAAAGACAGTATAGTAATAGTTGGTATGTCCTAACAAGAAGTACATATTTAGAAGACAAGAATGACAGGCATTTGAAGCATGACCTTTCTATTACACTTTGTTAAATTCAGTGCAGTTGCTTGGTTCACAGGTATCACCATATACAGTTAGTCGGGGTGAGAATCCTACCACTTAACTGCTAGTTTCAAAAATCTCCTGATGTTTCTCAGGATCATGAAGGGTTTTGCCCCTGTCGTTTCTCAGCGTTTCTCTTTGCCCTCTCCTCATTGTCCAATCCTCAAGTTCTTGCTTTCCTTTTAACTGTATACATTTCTATTTGTAATTCTTCATTTGAGTTATACTACTCAAAAGAGAGACCATACGATATTTGCACATGTGGGTCTGGTTTATTTTGCTTATAAGTATGTCTTCAAGTGGCATCCACTTAAATATGAAGGCTTCAAGTTTATCATTCTTTACAGCTGAGTAATGTACTCCATTGTATAAAAATACCACATCTTTTTCAACCATTCCTCATGTGACGGGCATCTTGGTTGTTTCCTGCTTTTAAGTGACATGACTGTACATGGACAGATATTTCAAAGAAAGCAACATGGTTATAAGGAAGGTGGAAGATTAAAAAAAAAAAAAAAAGAAAGAAAATGGGCTCATTATTTCCCTAAATAATCCAAAATTTTATCATGAAACGAACTACCTCTACATGATAAACCAAAGATATTTCCTGGACTCTAGAGTATGAATCTGAAAAACAATGCTAGGTATGACAGCAGAAATTATACATTTGTTACATTTTTTTTTTAAATCAAACTTTATTGTTGCTTTTTGCCATTTGGTAGCATTTTTACACACAGGCTTCAATCTTCAGCGGAAAAACCTTTTAAATGAAGTTTTTGTACAATAGAAATTTCTCAGCAGGCAAAATTTAAGACTGTAAAAAAAATACATGCAAAACATACTTCTCTGAAAACACTTAACTTTGAAGAAAGCACCGAACTACACACATGCAGAATGAAAACAGCATTTCAACTCCACCAAAAGTAGTTATCATAAAAGGTGTAAAAGTCACCTAACTTCACTAGGCACTGTTCACTTTTTAAACAGACAATAAGAATATTGCCCACAAACAACATCCCAGCTCTATGGCAGGTTTCAAAGTCTTCATCTTCATGCTTTAATAGCAACGACGTGAGTAGATCGAGATCTAGAGCATGATCTATATCCTCCATGATTGTAATAAAGAGGTGACTGCCTGTAAATCTGATCTCTGTCTTGAGCAGCTCTCCATCCACCACCTCCCTCCACCACCTCCTCTGTATGATCTGCTATAGTAGTCCCGATCATCATAGCCACAGTCATATCCTCTGTCATAGTAATCCCGACAGTGAGAACTGCCATAGGTGGGTCTCCCCATGTAAATTCCTGGTGTTGGGGTATGGGGGCTTTCTGTTATAGAGAAATCCACTCTGATTCTACGCCCATCAAGTTCCATTCCACTGGCATGTTCTTTAGGTTCCTTGGCATTGTCTACATTTTCGAAATACACAAAGGCAAATCCTCTTGAAAGCCTAGACTGCTGGTCATATACAATAGACATATCGGCAAATGGGCCATATTTAGAGAATACTTCTCTTAAATCTCTTTCTGTGGTGTACAAGCCCAACGCAAACACTCCAAGACAACATTCTGGGTCAGGATTTGCCCGATTCCCAACATGACACCTTCGAGTAGACACGGGAGAATGACTGTGGCTGCGGCGTCTGCAACAGACTGTGAGACCTGCTACGGGAACGTCTACGAGAAAGAGATCAGACTGTGACCTTGTATAATGCCTTCGAGAACTTCTTCTGGATCTACATCTAGATTCAGATCTGGACCTGGACTTTAATCTGGAACGCCTGGAATATTCCTTGGAGCAAGACCTTCTGGGGATATGCCTGCAGATTTCCCTGATCCGTGAGCATTTCCACTTCTGTAAGCAGAACGGGATTCCCGCTTGCCACAGTTCTGCTTGCCGGGGTCGCTCATGACTCCGGATTCAACGTTGCCGCTCACTAGGCTTCAATCGAAGTTGTCAAGCTCTCGCATCTTCTTTGAAGGCTTCGCCGTAGCCTCCCAGGATGCGCCGGGCGGGTTGCTGAGTCGGGGTTGCTGAGTCGCTCCGCACCACCTCTGCAAGTGCTCTAACCCATTTGTTACATTATTACACTGTTTCCTAGGCTGGGCAATTGCCTGGCAAGGCACTTAAGCTGGAAGAACATTCAGGGATGATCTTAAAATCTTATGCTCTATAAGAAACTGTGGCATGTGAAAGAAAATTCAGAGAAGAACTTTGGGTATAGCTCTCCACGAAGGGCTCTCAGTGCAACAATTAAAAGAATCAACCAATAAATAAATAAATTAAATAACACAAAAGAATCAAGCAATCTGGGCAGAAACCAGATGCTGGAAAATAGGAACACTCCAGATGGGGGAATAAGAGAAGCAAGGCATCAGCGAGTGGAGGAATTACACATAATTGTGCTGGAGGAAGAGACAATGAATTGGACCAGCAAGAAGTGGGTATCAGTGAGCTGAAGAAAAAAGACAACAGAAACTCAAAAGGCAGGCAAGCACAAGCTTCCGGGTTCAATTCCCAATACCCCCCAAAAAAGAAAAAAAATTAGGACCTAGATAAAAAGATACCATAAATTCTTAAATGTGAGAATTACATAATAATGTTATATTTTAATCTGATAAGGCTGTATATTACTTATTATAGTATAAAATGAAACAGCAGCAGAGAACAGGCTAGATAAAAAAAATCCCTTACAATAACATATACCTTACACAAAATGAGTAATGGCATTAGGAAAAGAAGAGCAAAGATAAATCCAGGTGGATTTTAATGAAAAAGTTAAGTTTCTTAGGATAAAAATTTACTTCAGGCCGGGGAGATAGCTCAGTAGAATAAGCGCTTGCCTGGCAAGCACAAGTTCAATCCCTTGTACTATAAAAAATTAAAAAAATTTAGTTCAAAGTATCTAGCTGAGGAAAGTGATCAAATGATTAATGTTAAACTAACAGAAACAAGACAACTGAGAAGAAACAAGTAGACACTTGAAATTTAAAAAATACTATATGCATTTAATTATGAAATACAAAATATTTTTTATATTCAAGTATTTCACAAAGTCTGCAAGATGTCTGATGAGCACTTTTTCTAGTTCAGAACATATAAAAATTAACTCATCAAAAGAGTTTTCAGTTTCACGTCCAAAGAAAACCTTACATGACACATAAAGACATCTGATAAGGCTGTTCTATTATTCCAAGTATTGCTAAAAAAATATCTTAAAAAGGTAATGAAACGGAAAGATTAGTGGTTAAATTTTGAATAAAAACTGAGATATTATATTCATAATAAAAGTTCCCACCTACTCCATTTAGTCATCAAAACTGCGATTTTAAATTGAAAAATATCTACAATGACATTTCTCGGTTGTTCCAATTCATCACAGGAGCCATACACTGTCAACTGACAAGAAGGAAAGGCAGCATCCACAGCTGAACAATAGACCCATTATAACCTAGTGAATGAACAGAATGCAGATGCAGAGGTGAGACATTACAGCTGAGCTGTTGTCCTCACTTTAGAAGAGCTGTCTTAGAGGCCTATGATCAAAAAGCCCAAAAGAAAGATAGACAACGAGCCAAAGTTTTAACTATGTTGACAGAAAACACATAAAAAGTTTGATTTTTTGAGCTGGTATTAGAAACCTGCTATATGTGAAAAGGGCCTCTAATTTTCCACTACTACCCTTACATGTTTTTAGAATCAAGCTTATAGTAGCCTTGTAAAACAAGATAGAAGACATAAGCTCCTTTTTTCTAATCTCTGAGCTTTCAGGAAAAACAGAATTATAAAGGCCTTCAATGTTGGGCAGAACTCATTTTCGAAACTGCACCGAGTGGTTTCCTAGTGCCAAGACCTTTACTTAACAGACCAATTTCTTGAACAGTTGTAGTACTATGCAGGTTTTCCATTTCCTTTGTATTATTTTGGTAATTTATACATACCAAGTTTCATATGCATGCTAAAGTGTATACCCTCAGAACATTAACTCCCAAACACCTCCAAAATTACTTTGTCCCTTTTAAGTTTTGTTAATCTCCCAAATTAGACATTCTGTCTATCCTTTCACATAGTAGTTTACATTTTGGGTTGTTGAACAAACCTTTCTGAATGTCAAAGACACTCCTGGAACCATTTTTCTTTTCTCTTAAAGTACATCATTTAAAAAAGCTTCCTAAGCCAGGCGTGGTGGTGCATGCCTGTAATCCCAGCACTTGGGAAGCTGAGACAGGATTGTTGTGAGTTTGAGACCAGCCTGAGCTACAAAGTGGGTTTGAGGCCAGCTTGAACTGCACAGTGAGACCCTGTCTCCAAAAAAAAAGAAAAAAAAAAAAGCTTCCTAGTGAGAACCTCCAGGTAAAAAATACACTTAGCTCTCATTTGTCTAAATATACCTATTTTGCTCTCATTTCTATAAACTAGTTTTGCTTGATATACAATTCGAAATTGAAAATTATTTTATCTGGGCATTTTGTAGATACTAACCCACTATCCTACAGCTTCCATGCTTGCTGTTGGAAAGTGAAAAGTTATGATTGTTGTTAATCTAACCATTGTTCCTTTATAAATAAATATTTTCCCTCCAGCTGTTCTTTGCAGATTTCTGTCTATGTTTGGATGCATCAGTTTTTCTCTGATATATTTACCTAAGAATTTGTTTTTACTTATGTGCTTGAGATTTGCTGAATTTACAGAGAATTCATGGGTCAGCTATTATCTCTTTGAACAGTGTCTCTTTTTTTGTTAACACCTTCTGGAACTTCAACTAGACAAATTTGTATCTGCTCCATTACCTACGTCTTAATATCTTTTGAATGTTATCTCTTTTCCCTTTCATCATATAGTCTGCATATTTTCCTCAAATCTACCTTCCAATTTACTAATTTTTTCTTTGTCTGCATCTGATCTGCTAGAGAACCATTCCTTGTTTCTATAATTTGAATTAGTTTTTCACTTATAGTTAGTATTGGTACTTTCAGTGATATTATCATGATCTATACAGTGAGTATCTCTCTCATTTTTAATGATGCTTTTTAGCATGTCCTGTTCTTAAGGGTAATCGAAGGATTCAAAGTTTAAGTTAGACTGGATGAGTAAATTTTAGTCTATTGCACTGCACTGAACTGTATATTTCAAGATTTAAAAAAAATAGATCTTTAACATCCTCACCAAAAAGGGAGTAAGCCAGTGAGATGAAGCGTATGCTAACTGGGTGGAGTGAATCTTTGTACACAATCAAAATATTACAATACAGCTCAAAATTATGCATGATTATTTGTCAATTAAAACTAAGTTAATGACTGGGGATGCAGCTCAGTGGCAGAGTACTTAACTAGTGTGGATAAGATCTCAGCCTCCCAAAAAAAATTAATAAAAGTAAGTAAACATTTGAGCATTTGTATCATATTTCACATCCAGTAAGTGTAATGGTCTGCCTCTGTCTCTGTCTCTCTCTTTGCACTTAGTAGAGGGAAAACAGGGTCTATGTTGATTAGATTTATAATGATCCTCCTGTTTTCCAGCCTCCCAAGTGCTGGGATTACAGGTGCATGCCACCCTGCCCAGTCTCAATCACTGTCTCAGTGCACCCTGGGGGCAGGGCCAGCAGAGCCCACTAGGGATCAAACCCTGACTGCTGCTTTAGTCCACCGAGCTATTAGGGCAGCCCTAATCTCTTTGGATCTAATTCAGCTTTGTTTCCACTTCACCCATAAGGCCTTGCTCCTTGGACTTTTAATTGTAAGGTCACATCTGTAATATGCATTGGTAGTTCTTTAAGATCTGGATAAGAGTTATTCTTCCAAAGAAAATTTATATTTGCTTTTGCTACACACCTAATAACATGCAAAATCAAATAAGCTAAATTCATATTTGTTCGGTTCTCTTTCTCTTCTTCTCTTACCCCCTTCTGCCCCCCCCCCCCCCCCCATTCTTTGTTCCTGTGCTAGGAGTAAAACTCAGGACCTTGTGCTTCCCAGGCAGGTGCTATACGACTGAACTCTATCTGTGGTTTCTAAGATTTTTTTTTTCTCTATTTAGTCTTTAATGAATAATAATTGTCTTTACCTCTTAGGAGCCTTACATGTCTCTCACACCAAGTATGAAAGTGTTAAATCCAAAGAACAAACTCACAACTGATAGGTAGATTTCTTGAGTATAACCTCTGCCTTCTACTCATTTACTTCACTAGATTTGCACTCCCACTTTCTCTTTTTCACTCTAGGATTTGTCCTTAATCTTGCCAGGTGATCTGTGCTGATCAGCAATATGCAGACTATCAAAGTTTTAAAACATAGCAGATCCTCTAAAATCAATAGTGTCATAAGCAAAGAGGTTTTCAGCATATCTAAACCATCCTTTAATCAAAAGAGGCAAAATTTACCTATTTATTTCTAAGTCTGTATTGAAAAAATACTGCCATTCATAAAATTAACATATTGAGGAGCAGAATGAGTTTCATGGCTTTTGTTACATGCTATACAATTCAATGAAGCACCTGCAAAATGGTTAGGTAGGTAGAAACTAGTGAGCCGAAGTCCACAAGGCATCTGTCAGGATAAGCAAGTTTGTCACGGGAAAGTCTTCTCGGTCATAGTTCGGACACCTAGGCATGAGGCTGGCCATCAGGAAGTACGCTGTGAAAGGCACCCTGCTAAACACCCACGTTCAGCTTCCCTTCATTTTCCGTTAGGACAGATTACTGGCTTTGTACCAGCACCATAATTTAGCCGGAAAGTCCTCAAAACCCCAAGAAACTATAAACTCACCAGACAGTAGAGATTATAACTTAAATTTATTAATATAACATTTTTCATCACAGATTTCATACTGTTTCACAAACTTTAAACCAAATCTATAGAAAAAAGAAAAATTAAAAAGACCATTTGTACATCAAGAACTCTGTAATAATTGTTTTAAAAAGATACTTTATGTAGCCTAACATTCAAAATATTTAAAAGTATGTATAGCTTCTTGTAAAACATCTGAAAATGGCA
Source organism: Ctenomys sociabilis (assembly GCA_004027165.1). Lineage (NCBI taxonomy): Eukaryota > Metazoa > Chordata > Mammalia > Rodentia > Ctenomyidae > Ctenomys > Ctenomys sociabilis. The sequence goes on along the minus strand of PVKA01034758.1, from coordinate 9,427 downwards.
AACAAGTGAGCTAATCATTTCAGCAGGACAACAGGAAAGACTTTTATTCTTATACATTACCCTAAACCATCTCACTTCCAGTAGGATGGCTATAGTTAAAAAGTTAGACAAGTGCTGAGCACAATGTGGAGAATTCATACTGCCTGCATGAAGCTGGTAGAACTATAACATGGTACAGCTACTCTGGGAAACAGGCTGGCAGTCTCGCAGCTCAGTAAACCCAAGCGACCACTTGCACCAGTCATTCACTTCTAAGGGAAGCGTCAAAGGCAAAGGAAAGCATACACTCATACAAAACACAGCATATGCATGTCTATAGCAGTATTTATTCATAACAGTTAAAAAGTGGAAACAACTCTGATGATAGATAAGGAAAACATGGCATACTCATACCTTAAGGTATTCAGCCATAAAAGGAATGGCTTTAAAAAAGGGGGGGACTTTATATAACCTTACATACGAAATATTTAAAAGTGCACGTGAATTCTTATAAACCCCTGAAAATGGGAAATGCAGCACCAACACTTGCCACTACAGGAGCGACCCTAGGCAGCACTCTACACTACATGTAAGAAGCCAGTCACCAAGAACACACCACATACGATGCAGCCCCAGAATGGGCAAAGACACAGATACAGAAAATAGCTTAGTGTTTGGTTTAGGCTGAGGAGCAGTGAGCCTGGGAAGTAACAAGGAACCCGTTCAAAGAATTTTTTGAGAAAAAAAAAAAAATTTAAACATGACTGTGGTGACGGTTACACAACACTTTGAATATCCTAAAGCCAATGAATTACCCGTTTCAAATGGGTGTGCAATATGGCACAATTCATACTTCAGCTCAATGATATTACACAAAAAAGGCATGCAATTAAAACATATTCTGTTGATGTAATACAATCAACCTGAAACCTGCTGCTGTCTAAAACACTATTTTCAAGAGAACTGAATCACCACAGATAGAACCTTCAAAACTGGAAACAAAAGAAGGGATAAAGTATCATTTTGTTTAGTTTGTGAGCATTTTTCCTCCTGGGGCAAGGGAGGGTAGCATTAATAAAAACATCTTTACATTAAAGCCAGGGCTGGTGGCACATGCCTATAGTGCCAGCCTCCTGGGAACCTAAGGCAGGACAAACACAAGGTCAAGCTGAAGCCTGTCTCAAAATAAAAAAGGTCTGGGAATGTGGCTCAATATTAAGGCCCTGGGTTTAATCCCTAATACTGCCAACAAAACACAATTGAAAGGTGTAAAACAGACACTGAACTTTCTTACAATAAAATAGCTGAGTAAATTATACTATTCAGGAAGATTTATACAAACAAGGGCCTACGTATTCTCATTCTAAAGGATCTAAGGACAATGTACACACATGTATATAAATAAATAAATGCACCTGAGAATAGGGCAGTGTCAGGACTGATGGTGGAAACCCAAGAGAAAGGATTTTTTTCCTGCTGGAAGCTTTCGCGTTTTAGAAGGTATGGACAGACACCTTTCAAAGGACAGCTATAATCTACTCTGTTAAGAGTTTGGGAAATTTAGATATGGACATCCCAGAGGTTGTGAAGCTACACTTTAGTGGGGAACAAAGAGTCTGTACTCTGAGACCTCCATGGTCTCAGACTTCCCCTTCCACGGAAGAAGCCCTGGTGAACTGAGGATGGAAAAGGAGTTAAGAGCCTCCTTGCCCATTCAACTGAAGAAAAAAAAAAAAAAACTAGCCAGCTCTGACAGCTGTGGTACTCGAAAAGTCGTGCACTCCAGGGACAGAGCTGAAGGGAAAGATGCATTCCTGATGAGACCAGCCACATAACTGGCAAAATGAAAATATGCAGGCCCTCACTCATGAACTAGGAACTGTAGAACAGTGACAGCAGAGCACTGATCACACACAGAGTGCTTTTAAGTATGGATATCTCTACAACTGCATGGGTCAGATACCCTTGAGGCCAGCTCTGACTTTTGAGCAGGAGGAGCACAGGCAGACAAATTTTAGAAGACATAGGCAAATATGTAGCAGAAAATAAAGATTACCTAAAATTCCATCACCCAGAGTGACATCGTCACCACCTGATATATTTTTCGACACATATAATACATGTGCACATTTATTCATGTATAGTAATTGTCCATATTGTGAAAATGCTATTTTGTACATTTTATTTTGTAGCCTTTTTGAAAGTCTTATTATAACTTTTTGGAAAAATTTCCAAAGTGTTAAAAAATACAGATAATTTCAACCCTATTATATAGATGATTGAACTTATAGATCCATGTTCCACTGAACCAAACCCCTAGTGTTGGGTTTCTGAACAGTTCTCAGTTTTTCACTATTAAAAACAATGGACATTGAACATCAGTAATATTGAGTGAAGACTGAAGAAATCAATATAAAGCACTTTATAAAGTACTTGATATATAATAAACTATTAAAATTTTAGTAATTTTTAAAAATACTATATGCAAATGTTGAACTAAATTATATTGTCAAGTTAAAAATATTCTTTATTTTTGCGTTTTTATTCTATGAATCATCTGTTCATATTCTTTGACAGCCTCTATTGAACCCCTCATGCTTCTAAAATATTTCAATACCATCTGTAGCAAGGATATCAATCCTCTGTCATAGGAAGTACTTTTTTCTTCTTATAAAAGAAAGTAAGAAAGAAAGAAGAAAAAGAATAATTTAAAACTCACCTCCAGTTCCTAGAACCTTCAGCAGCTCAAAATTTTCAATCCCCACTTTCTCTGTATGTCCTGTTAAATTAGCTTTAAAAAAGAGAGAAATGATTTAGTGGCTCAGCAGCAGGAAAGGGCCCATAGAGATTTCTGAGATACCAGCTAAGCTTTATTTCTTAAACTTGATATCACTTCATAAAACTTATTAAGCTTTATAGCTATGTTTTGTGCAATTCTATGTTTTAAATAACCATAAACTTTTTAAATAATTTAGTAATTAGAATCACTTGTACCAAAGGTTAACAAAGTATTAACAGAATATCTACCAATATGATCCCCCCCAAAAAAATACAATACACAGACATGTAATAAAAAGATAACTGGGCAGATTTAGAAGATGTATTTATTTATTCAGCAAATATTTACTGAGTGTCTAAATGTCATTGCTGGGTTCTACATTAGGCTGTTCGAGTTCCATTTCTGCCACTGAAATCATAGGCATAGTTAGTATATATACTCTGTATCTTTCTGTCCTCAGTGACCTAACTATAAGATCCAATGAGCTGTAAATATTTATGACTATATTTAAAAATACAAACTAGAGGCTAGGGAGATAGCTCAGTAGAAAAGGCAAGTGTAAAGTCCTGAGTGTAAAAAAACAAAAAAACAAAAACAAAAACCTAGAAAAATGTATTAAGATCCTAAATTAAATTAGGATAACATATGAGCATTTCCCACAGTTGAATTGTCATTCAAGTCTTCTATCTGAGGAGATGTTAATAGTTGTTATGGTTTGGGGGAGTCTGGGTAGTAAAGTGCCCTGGGCAAATAAATAAATTTGGAAATGGCTGGCTTTTATTTTATTTTATTTTTTATTTTATTTTTTGTCTTTTTGAGACAGGGTCTCACTATGCAGTTCAGGCTGGCCTTAAGCTCACTTTGTAGCTCAGGCTGGTCTCGAACTCACAATAATCCTCCTGCCTTAGCCTCCCGAGTGCTGGGATTACAGGCATGCGCCACCATGAATGGCTGGCTTTTAAACACTTTCTCTACACCTCACAAATCTATAGGTCTTGACTGATACTCTGGTCACTTTATTTCACCACAAAATTACTTTTTAGTGTAAGTACAAATATGTAAAATAGCATTCTGTAGATGCGGTGAGGAAAATCTTGATCTAGATCCTAGTTCTAGCACTTAAAACTGTGTGACCTTGAACAAATTATGTCTCTCTGTCTCAGATTCCAATACTATACAATAGGAATTTAAAAATACCTACCGCAAAGTGTAATGATGCCTACAACTTACTTTGAAAAACATTATAAAATTAAAAACGTAAACTGATGGGTAAATAGAAGTATGAGCAGATGTTATAAATATGACAAAATGTTAATTGCAGAGAATAGATACTGAGGATAAGGTTGTTCAACATTTAGTTCTTCCAAATTTGTATATTTACAAATGTCTGTAATAAAATGACAGAAATTGAAGATCTACCTCATAGGGTTGTGATAAGAAGTAAATAAGTTTATATAGTGTTCACACGTACAATAAGCAGTAATATGACTTCGTAAATAAATTAATGCTTTCACACTGACACTCTGGGAAAATTAGACTAACCAAAACGCTCAGAATTAATTTTCAGGAGAAAGTAATTACAGTGTCCTTTAAAAGTTTAAATTCACATTTAACATTTTACAGCTCGATCCTGTCCACGCCCGCCAAGTCCCAGAGACCAGCCTGAGACAGTGGCTGACTCCAGTGGCCTCCTGGATCCCGCCCCAAGCTCTCCCAGTGACTGGGAATTTGCACGACTCACCAGGCTTCCCAGATCAGTGTGTGTGTGGTGAGTCTGAGGGAGAGCCTTTGACTTCTTCCCACATGCGCTACCCGGATCCCCACCCCAAAGCCCTCCAAGCCAGTGACCGGCCTGAAACCTCAGGACCCACTCACTAGCACCTCCCCGGATCCCCTGCTCTAAAGCCCGCTGAGTGAGTGGGAATTTCTCCCTGGGCATCTAAGTTCAGTGAGCGTAGAACTCCAGGCCTGCCGTGCTGGAGAGACTTACCAGGGATTCCCTGCCCCCCAGCCCCCCATGGCCCCAGGAGCGCTCCAGGCACACTGCGCCAGAGAAACATTTCCCAGCGATTGCTGGTCCCACCCCATGGCCCCAGACCCAGTGCAGGTCGGCCTGGAGTGAGAACTCCAAGCCTGCCATGGCAGAGGAACATTTCTCAGCAATACCCGGTCACACCCCAAGGCCCAAAACCCAGCACAGCCTGGCTGACCCAGCACAGCCTACCCACTGAATAAGATCATCCACTATCCTTTTGGGAGCCCAGCAGACCCACCAAAGCCCAGGCCCACCCACCTAGAGAGCAACCTGCCTGACACAGGAGGGCTGACTCTGGCAATTTTCCAGATCCTCGCCCTAAAGCCAGCCAAGACTGGGAATTTTCATTACTTGATCTGCATCCCAGTTTGGTTCATGCTCGCCTGAACAGGGAACCAACAGAGGGGAACCACAGGAGCTGCAGCAAAAAGGAATTGAACACAACAGCTAGATCCAGGATAGGCATACCTGGATAATCTCAAACTTAATAGACTGGCACCCGAATCTCATAACAAGCTAACGTTATAGCTGCACCAAAGCTCTATGCCAAAGGTTAAAGGTCAGTGCTATACAAAATGACAAAGACAAGGGGAAAAATGCAATCCCAGACCTCGAGTCCACCAGTAAGGGCAGAAGATACTAGCTCAGCTGCAATGAATGAATTAACAGATACAGCAGCAAAGGAACAACACAGAAAGGTATAGAGGAAATATAACATTTTACAAACTTAAAAGTTTTATTTAAAAGTTTAAAATTAAAAATGTATTTTAATTAAATTTTAAAATTGTGATAAAATATATAATCTGAAAGATGGATGGATCCAAAATGAATACCCAAAACACAGGTAATATCTTAAACACAAATAGCTATTTTCCTCTATTATGCCAAGCAGAATACAGTGTATTAGAAGGTCAAAAGAAACATTTTTATGTCTTGAAACTGTCTCACTGTTATTTGTACTTCAATAAAATAAAAAAAGAAACATCTTTAAAATAATGATGAGACTTTCTTATAATTAAGTGTTAAAGGCTATTATTTTTAAATGCTTAAGACATAACTGAGGTAGATATTAGTAACAGTTACTCTTAAGTTCTCCCTACCAGCATTCATCTTTTATTTACTGAAATGTAAGGGTCAGATTTTCAAAAGCTTTATATATGCACTGTATTTCCCCCATATCTCTACTTGCTGCTAGACTGGAAATATAAGGAATTATCTTATATAGCCTTACTTGACTAATCATAGAATTGCTTTCACAGGAAATTAAAGATTATATAATCGGGGAAAAAAAAAAAAAAAAAAAACAAAGTATACCATCTGGGAAACCCTGGTCATTCACAAAGAACTTTTATGTGATCTTTGAAGAGCTATTTTTGTTCAGAACCTACTACCTTTGTTTCTGATATGAACTAAAACTTTGCCTGTTTTGTGGGAGCTCAAGGCTTCTGCAACCTCCTAACCCAGGAAAAGAACTCACTTGTGTATGGTGCTTCAGGCAAAGAGGGGAGGTTTTTATACCTTCAAGATTTCTTCTTTCCTTTCTCACTGCCATAGCAGCTGAGAGTTTCATTTATTATTTTTTTGAGACAGGCTTTTGTTTTCTAGCCCATGGTGGTCTCAAACTTGTAACAATCCTCCTGTCTCAGCCCTTCTAGTTCTGGCATGCCACCAAGCAAAGCCTGACATTTTTTCCTCTCCCATACCGCAAGTAAGATTACCCTTGAGCTTATTTTAAGAAAAAGAGAGACAGACAGAGACAGAGACAGAAACTTTTTTCTACCTCAAGATTATTGTTAGCTTATCTTTCCTGGCCTTTTCTTACCTAAAAGGAGTCAAATTCCACAAGCTTATGCAGTATCAGCTTAGGGCAAAGGGCCAGTCATTGCTCATAACAGGGTCCAACTCAGGGACTGAGATCAGGTATTCATTTGGGGGTTCAGACTCAAAAATGCCTGTCCTAATGTACTCTTTTTTCTTTTTTTTGGTGAGATTGAGTATTGAACTCAGGCCTTTGTGCTTGCCAGGCAAGCACTTATTCTACTGAGCCATCTCCCTGGCCCCCTCTTTAATTTTTCTTCACTGTCTTTTTTTTTTTTTTTTTTTTTTTTTTTTGTATTTGGTAGAGTTTACAGGGTCTTACTACAGAGATCGGACTCCGGTGATCCTCCTGTTTTCAGCCTCGCAAGTGCTGGGATTACAGGCCCATGTGCACCACACCCAGTTTCAATTGCCATTCAGGCAAAGCATGGCACACCAGGGATTGAACCCCAGCCACTGCATCTGCCTAAACAGGCTCTTTAATCCACTGAGCTATCTGGCCAGCCCTTTTTTCATGGTCTTCGGGACAGGGAGTTGTGACTAAATTAGGATGAGGGTAGAAGCCTTAATTCTAGCAGTAGTCCTAAAAACTATTATCTGGGATTGTCAAATAACATTTTTTGGTTAATATCTTTTTACCCTTAAAATATGAAAATTTGGTAAAATTATTTATTTAACTGGTAATATAACAGAAGTATTACTATTATCCATTTAACCATGATTCTATTTTACTTTTTATTTTGCTTTGAAAGTGCTAAGAAATAGATGCAAAGAGTTCATGGATAATTATTTTGCTTAAAAGGAAAATTAATTAAGACATATGAGCATCAAAAATCTTCAGCTAAGGGTCAGTGAGCTAGCTCAGCAGACTAAGCACCTACTTTGGCGAGCACAGGGCCCAGGGTTTGAGCCCAGTCCCACATGCTGCGCTGGCCCCACTCCCAATGCACTGAGCCCGTGACCAAGTCTGGCTGTGGTGCTGCAGGCTTGTAATCCCTGGACAGCAGAGGCTGAAAACAGGAGGATCACTACAAGTCCCCTGGACCTGTGCAGTGACACTCTGCACCAAATACATAAATCAAACAAACAAAATCTATAGCTAAACCAGGTGTGGTGGTACACACCCATAATCCCAGGGCTCTGGGAAGCTGATGGTCACGAGTTCAAAGCCAGCCTGGGCTACATAGAGCAACCCTATTTCAAAAAACCAAAATAAAGACATTAAATTAAAAATCTACAGCTAACCTAGTTCCATGCTTTACTGAGATTTAATTTGAACACAATAAAATTAATTCATTTAAAGTTTGATGAAGTTCAGTACTATAATTATGTATCATCTTCCACAATCAAGATTTCAAACAGTTCCATCACCCTAAAAAAATGTCTAGTTGGAGGCTCGGGAGATAGCTCAGTTGAATAAACACCTGCCTAGAAAGCGCAAGCCTGAGTTCAATTCCCAGCTCTGAAAAAAAAAAAAAAAGTCTACGTGTCCTTTGAAAAGCAAAATATTTAAAATTTTGATGGTCTATTTTATCAAATTTTTGAACCTAAGATATGCATGCCATGCCTATGTCACAAAAATATCTTATTTTTTTCTTTGGAAGTTTAATTTTTAGCCCTTACATTTAAGTCTAGGATCCATTATGAATTAACTTTCTTACACAATGTAAGGTATCAAGATTCATTTTTTTCTCAGATTTGCAGTTCTAGTAACACTTATAGAAGGAAAAAACCTCCATCCTTTCACTATTAAATAATGTTGGCTCCTTTGTCAAAAATCAACTAGCCATTTAAGTGTGGTCTATTTTAGGACTGTATTCTAAGCAGCTTTTCAACTGCTGACCAAAGGGATGAGTGCTGCCAGGATTTTCACTATAGTTTAATCAATCCCTTCTCCTCTTCAATCTATTAATATTTATCTAAATGCTAGGTGATCTACCTGGGTTACATAGCAAGTCTGATACCTACCTGAGCTATACAGTGAGACATTTCCCCAGGAAACACAAAGAGGAGGAGGGATAAGAAAAAAAGGAAGAGGAGGAGAATGGGGAACAGACTTTCATATCAGCCCACATATTTTCCATATTTGATGACCTCTACTTTCTAGGGACCCAAAGTTTCAATCGCTACCAATTCTAATATTGAAGAACATCCTTTGACAAATTGAGTTTTCTTTTATTTTTGTCTTCATTAAAGATTTTTTGAGATGTAATTCATATAACATAAAACTCAGTGTAGAACTCAAGTTATTCTTTAGTATATTCATTTTTTATAAGAAACAAAATTTTATATAAATGACAATATTTGTACTAATATGGAAGGAAAAATAGGCAAAATTATGGATATAATAAATATAACATTGGCATATAAGCAGGTAACATGTCAGAATATGAGCACAATTAGCTCATTTACAGGTTATGTGAAAATAAACTTTTTAAAAAACAAATGTTCACAAGTCTCTGGATAAATATATATCCTAACATAATATATGACATCAAATTCAAAAATATCTATTGTTACAATGAATGCTGAGTGTACACATCAAAAATTTAAAACAATATAGTGGTAATATCTCAACAATTAACAAAATTAATTTTTTATGGCCTACAACTCCTAATGTTAAAGGCTAAACTTACATAAATACTAATTCTTTTTTTCATAAATACTAATTCTAATTGAAAGTAAAAAATACACTTTAATTCAGCATGCTTAATTAAAAGACACCAGGTATTAAGCTCACACATATAAAAATACCTAACTATGCCAACTCTATATTTTTTATATTAATGGGCCAGGGAGATGGCTCAGTAGAATAA